>CAEFZY010074998.1:0-130564 GCA_903066815.1 Brachyrhaphis roseni
TATATATATATAAATATATAAAAGGGGTGAGTAATATGGACTTTACATTTTATCACAATATTTTGTGGTAATGTCGTCACTAACAGTGATGATAAGAACTATTTATTTCTTCTCTTTTAGGTAACTGTAAAAGCAACCATAGCCCCACAAATACAAATTCCCATTTGTAATATTCTTCTTTAGAACACCATTAATTGTAACAGTTAATCATACATGTTGGTATTTATTTATACTCTTCTTGAACAGTCCTTACAATACGGCCAGTCTTTTAAACCCATTATTAATTGAAATTTATCATAATAATGATAAATCAAAATTCTTATCATGATAAGAATTTATCACCATAAACAATAAACGATACAATACATGCCTAACCCTAATTCACATCCCACATTTTAAAAGACTGACAGTTTATTTATATCCATCCCTCCATCCATCTCAACACATGAATATGCTTAGAACTACACCATGAGGTACAATGTTTTCTCATTCAAAAAGCATTCATCATTTAAGAGCACTGAATATCATAAGCTCTCCATACTGATTAAATTTGAAACAAATGTTCTTCCTTTGGGGATCAATAAAGTATTATCTTATCTTATCTAAAAGCCCTCACCTGCATTGAGCTACCTGCTGTGGAATCAATCTAAACCGGTTACTCAAGCCTCAGAATCCTTGACGTTAGTTCTGACCTATCTTTGACTTTGGATGGTTTATCTACTTCGGTCTTCCTGAAAACACGAGTGTGTTCTCCTGCTGCCACAGGCGTACACACTTCTTACCTGTAAACAATTTATGAGAGCCCGCTTTATATTTCATGGGGTGGAAATGGATGTTTCTCTTCACGTTGAGCAAAAGTTGAAACAGGAAGGACGAGGCAAATGGAGTAATCACTAAGCTTTGGATATGAACTGATACAGACATAAAGCATGAAAAAAACAAATCTGAAAGTGATGCAAGAATCAGTGCGGCCTGAGTGCAGTAAGATCTGAGATCTTACTGCACTCAGAAACTTTTACAATCTGGAGAGTTTCTTGGACTTTGATGCTACAAGAAGAAGATGAAATGAAATCTAGGAGATGATTCAAGATGGCAAAAAGAAACGTTGGAGTGACGGATGGTGTCTTCTCTGCAGGGACCTGCTTCCCCTTAACCAACAGCGCTTTGCCTGGTGTAGTAATTGAAAGTAATGATAATTAATATCTTCCCCATAATCACCATGCGTTACACAAGAAACAGGCCTATTGCAAAATGTGCTCAGAAAAAGTTAATCCCATTAACCTTTCAGTTGTTCTAATCTGGATTAATTTTCAGAAAAGAGAACAAATGATTCCTGGGAAGCGCAGTGAAGATTTTATTTGAATAAAAATAATCATATCCTGGTACTTTTCCCCTTCACTGAACTGAGAATTGATCTCAAATCTAGATAAATTGGAGTTGATGTCAAGGATAACAAATTAGGATTAAAAAAGCGAAGACGCCTTATAAAAATCAGCCAGTAACAATCATACGGTGGAGCATTTGAGAGGCAAATGAGGGTAGTCAAATGTACGGCAGGAGATAAGCAGAGGGCTATGACCAGGAACAAAGTAGGCCTTCAATTTATGGCAGGGAATGTGTGGTGATGCATCGAACCTTGCTGATATTTTCCGACTTTCAGTGGAGTGGTAAGAAAGGTGTCAAACTTGGAATAAGCGGATGCATATCATGAATATATTTCCATCTGTTTGAGAGGGATATGTTCTGCTTTAGCAGAAGAAACATGCACACAGATTAGCAACATTATGGATAACGGGGAGCAAATTGGCAGAGTCAAGCGATGAGGCTGACCTCACGTCCCTGTGTGCTGTATGTTTCACTATATCAGAGCAGGACCTCGGTAAACATGTAGAAGTTGGCCCCTCAGGGATGACCGGCTTAGCAGAAAACCACTGTTCACCTTCACACACCTTCTCGGGCAAGAAAAAAAAAAAACCTATAGTTATTCACTTAGTTCAAGTGCAATTACATGCTTTTCAATTGCAAATCAGAGCAGAGCCGCGAATCCGAACAGACAATCAAGTGAGGTCGTTTCCATAAACACAAGCTCCACGTTAAGCCAACTCCAGCCTATTAGGGAAAGGACATATGTAACCAAATTACAGCGAGCACCCAGGGGACATGCAAATGTGATGGACCTCCCGCATGACTTACCTTCGTTTTTTTTTTTTTTTTATCATGCAAAAAACGTTGGTGCGATAAGATTTGTGAGAAAATGCAAAGGGATGCTGGCTTCAGTGTTTGCGTCTCTTTTGTTGAGGAGGTTATCAAAAGCCTCCCTTTAATAACCGACACTCTAACTTCAGCCACGACAAAAGGATTAATTAAATCGTCCTGATAACGCCGTCTGAACTAGAGCAACTTTAAAGTGGACATGACGAAAGTGGAAAAGATTCAGTGAAATGGTTTAATTGTTCGTCCCTTTTGTTCAGTTTACAGCTGCTGGGAATAGTAAGCGTTCTTTTACAGTGCTCAGAATAGAAGGAGGTCAAACTCATTAGAAATTTTATTCTGTCTTGTGCCGCTTATCATTTGTGAGGAGTTTGTTTATATGCAGAAGTAGCCACTACACAATTTTGAAAAGCACAGCTCGTATTTGTCCAAGAGTCTCTTGGCTAATTAGAATTACATTTGCAAAGGTAAAAAGGAAAGTCATTAAGCAAAAATAATTTATCCCTCTAAAATGTGTCTTAGTAGGTGGTACACCAACACAAAGTACTGCTTAATTGTGAGGTGAAAGCAGAATAATAGATGGTTCTTAAACATTATTAACTGCAGAAAATCTGAAATGTGTGGTGTGCATTTGTATTTGAACTCTCTTTTTATCTGATACCCCTTTATGAAATCCGCTTGTTTCAGAAGTTTCAGTAAACAGACCAGATGTTTAAAGAAGGGTTGCATTATAATACAATACCTTAACATGAGAAAGACGATGAATGCAAAATATGCTTTTGCTTACATACCAACCTCCAGGGAAACTGTCAATACACATCACCCTAAAAATATAAACATGCTGTGGCAATACTGTTTCACAAGAAGACTAATCAGAGTTGATGGGAAGATAGAGTTAATGTCAGGTTGAGAGAAAACCTGTCAGAGGCTGAAAAAGACTAGAGGACAACAACCCTAAAAATATAGCTACAGCTCCAATGTAATGATTCACATCAAGATGTAAAGATGTGTTGGAATGGTCCAGTCAAAGTCTAGATCTAATTCTGATTTAGTGGCTTGGGAAAGACTTGATATTAGATTTTCATGAAGACTCTCCATCCAGTCTGAGCTTGAGCTGTTTTATTGCTCTATACATGCTTTATGCATGACGCTCTTTTTTTATATTAAATAATTTTTTAAAATATATTTTTTCCTTTCACATCATAATTCTGTTACTTTGTGCTTATCTAAGCAATACAGTCCCAAATACACTGCAGTTGTTCTTGTCGCCTTTCTCTTTAAAAGCCTCCGTTTTCAACATCTCCAACCCAAACTCTCTGCATCCTTCATTCTCACTTACTTCTCTCTTGCCAGCTCACACCCTTTCTTTTCTGTCTGTTTTGGACCACCCAACAAGCCATACCCCCCCTGCACTCCAGCTGTTTCCCTGCTGTGGGTTGAGTTTGTGTTACTTTGTTTCCGCATGGCTGTGATTGAGGCAACCCCCACCTCAGCCCTTCCAGCTTTATTTCTTTTTCACTTGCGCCATCCTTCACAGTGTGCTTTTTTGCATCTCACTGCTCGGCTCTGAAAGAATCGAAGAGGGACTGCTTTTGTATCCAGTGCAGGTGTCTTTGGTGGGTGAAAGAGGACTGCAGAGTCTGTGGCTGTCTACCATCGGGGGGCAAGCTTATTCAGCCTCGGATCCCCCCCCACACCTGTGGCAGGTCTTGACCCGCACGAGTAAGCCAGTCATTCCTGGACTGAAGCATCTTTGTGTCTGACTGGTATTGTTCCCTACAGGGCTACACATACACACACAAATCTGTGGCACTACTACAACAGTTCTTCCTGCTTATGAGACATTCATGGTCCATTACTCATCCACCACAAACTTCAGTTCACACTAGTATGGCGTGAGAATGGGGAAAGAGATTGCTGAACGGTGTCAGATTGAATGGGAATAATGGGTTTGTTGCCAAGACATAACACAGATACACTTTTTCTTCAAACTCAAGGCTTTATGTCTCAGAACAAAGTAATAATCCCATATAATTCTGGAATTTTAAGGTTAAGGGAATATAGCCCTGTAGCAAATATGACATGTTTTGGGTCTTTTCAAAGTAACCAGTATGAAAAAGCTAAATAAGTGAAACTAAAAATTATTTTAGACCAAGAGCACAGAGAACGAAAATAAAAATTTAAAGGGACTAAAAGATCTTTCTGGATCTGCTGTATGATTTAAAATGACAAAATGCTTCTTTTCAGCGTAGAACTTTGCTGGTGAAATAAATCAAATGCATTGTGTCCATTTTAAAAAAGTGTATGCTTTAAGACTGACACCCTTTTATGTTTATGTTTAAGACTCTTATTTTGAAGTTTGAAAGGAAGTTTGTTTGGTGCTAACTTCTTAAAGCTTAAGAACACGTAAGCACTGAAGAAGTCACCGGAAACACGCAGAGCTACAAGTTTTACCCTTGGAAGAACAAGAATAAATCTTCACATTGACTCTGAAACCTGGTACGAGGGCTCTAATAAAGAGCTACAGACAATCCTCCGTCATTGAACCTTTTTTTTTAACTCTGCCATTGGCCAGGTTAAATTCAGATCAGCTTCAGAAGCCAGGTGAACTCGGATGAACCTAAAAAGACAGAAGATCATTAGTGAAACACAACATGAGCCTCGAGGGCAAAAATTAGGACAGGCCATTCCTTGACTTATCCTCAGACAGTTTTGCATTTAGCTTCCAGGTGGGTGAACTTGGGGCATGGTTGGTAACATGCCTCAGGGTGTGTATACATATTTATTCATCACAATTTTACTGTTGCACCACACTTCTGCCCAGGAAGGGAGATTTGCACTGAATGTGAAAGACCGTGTTAAACATGCATTGTGCAACTTTCAAGTCGAACTGGTTTAAGATTTCACCAGGCTCTTGTCTGTCCCAGTCTCATCTCCAATGTTTGATAAACCCGATAGGAGTGTACACAGCTGGTATCTACCTTGTTGCAGCTGGGGATTTCTCTAGCTGAAGGTGTCCAATTATCCATGGTGGTAGATTGGGGACTCTCAAAGTCCCTTCAGAAAGGGGAGGTGTGTGTCTGTGTGTGTTGGAGGGGCCTCTGAACAATAAATTGTGTTTGTGATCCCAACGAGCCCCTGAGAAGCAAAGAGGGCGAGGTGGGAGACGTGGGGGAGGTTAACTTTACTTTAATGAGTGCTTCGAAGATTCAAATTTCAGCTGGGGTTTCCTAAAGCCGGTGCAACCTCTGAGGTGTCTGTCATCATCCACACCAAGGCACAAAACACTACAAATCCTTTTCAAAGACTAAGCTATTCTACAATTCCTAAATGCTAAAAATAAATTAAAAATAGGTTAAAGAATATTTCAGAACTGCTTTTCTGGACACACATTGTTTAATTCGCATTATGTAGCTGCATTATTCCTCACAAGTGTCTTTTAGACATGAGCAGCTAAATGTTTCGAATGCTTGAAAATTTAAGGTTTAAGTTAATTTAAGGTTAAATCCAACTAAAACAGTCCTGCAATGGCAGCTACGTGTGCCTGATGGGGGAAAAAAGGTGATAGAGAGATACCTAACCCTATTCATTCACCATCTGAGCATTTTTCTTCAAGTGCCAACCCTTTGTTTCTGCTCTCAAGGACTTCCAGATGGCTCTTCGAAACACACCATATTGTGTTTCAGGTTAGTCATGTGGTGAAATACCTCACCAGATTTTTGTCCTTGAGACCTGAGTTTGATTCTTCAGCAACACAGCAGAATGTGCGGATCATTTGGTCTGGACTTCACCGGAGTTCCTGTTCACATATTGCCTTTATGGTGGTGATTCTGTTGGGCTAAGAATAGGGGCAACTCTAGGACATGCAATTCTGCCAAAGTCTCTTTCTACCCTCCAGCTACCAGGTAATAATCCAGGAAACAGTGCCTGGTGAGGCTGATTGGTCATTCAGTGACGTATCTCTGGGCTTATACAGAATAGTATATGGCACTGTAGGGTACAAAAGATGGCTAACAGGGGTCCATTGTGTGAACACAGCTAGTAGCAAGTAGGAGCATTTTTGTTAACGTTTTGTTAACTTAGCTGCTTTTTGGTTTTGAAAATGCTTCCTTAAAACGAGTCTGTCATCCTGTACTTCCTCTTCAAATAAACTGTACATGAAAACTAGCCTTTTTATACTGCAGCTGCAGTTAGTTATCTCCTAGCAGTTTTTTGAAGCTTGAGGGTGTAAACCTACTGCATTGTAGAGATAAAAATATGTATCACAATTTTATATCATAACCCCTTTTTTCAAAAAACATTCATGTTTAATTATAGTCATCATGTTCATTAATTTACAAATCCAAAAATAGAGCCTTGAGGTTTTTCTGTGACTGATCAATACACCCATAATGAGTGTTTTTACTTCAATTTCTTCCTCCTTTTTTTTCTTTTACATATTTAATTTTCAGGATGCCACCCTTCAATTTCTTTGTTGATTTAACAGTCTGCACTAAAAGAAGTGAATTATGAGAGCCACAGTTTTATGACTTGTCTATCCACCCACAGTATCATAACATAAGCATTTTTATGCCCCTGTCTACAACAAGTGCAAAAGAATACGATAAAGTTAAGACTGGCATTCGTCATTTGTTTTGTGACAGACAAGGAGCAACATGTTCTGATAGATTAGCCAGTGCACCCCAATGCGGCACCACTTCATTAAGAGTAAAGTCTCGGGATGCTTATTTGTGGCTCCGCTGTGAAAAACAAAAATAATCCATCAAATTTATACTAAAATCTGTCGAGACAGAAAGCCACTACATGAAATTAATTTCCCTGCTCAACATCTTTTCGAAAAAAGATTATATTGTTTAACAATAAGTCAATAAAATGAAAGCATGTCACATGCAGTATCTAAAAATGTGTTGCCACTCTTTAGGAATTAGATGTTAAGTTATTAGTACTAATAATTAGTGGGAAGCCATTTGGTATTCATGCTTGCCTCTGCATATTTATCCCCCACACCTGCAGCAATATTTGGTTCAAATTTCACAACTTACATGTCAGTTTATTTCATTTTTTTTTTATTTTATTTTTTTCAGCTAACCCAATTCTCTAATTATTCAACAAGTGTAAAAGTCATATGATATGCTGTAGAGGGGTGCATAGTGGTCGGGTCTGAGAACTCCACACTGAGACAATCATTTTCAAAAAAGTAGAGTCAAACTGAAAAGAAATTAAAATATGAGGACATTGTACTACAGAGCTCCAAATCCTGTGACTGCAAAATGAAACAAAAGGTGACATTGTTCTTTGTTTAAATACATGTTTGGTGCTTCTTCTATTATTTTCAACAGATATGTCGACATAGGCTTACTCTAGCACATCTTTTTTTAAGGATTTTCGTTTGGGTTTTTTCAGCATGTGTGTACAATATTTAACCATTCAGTCTTTCAACATTAATTTGGGATTTATTTTTTTGCCAGTACCCCACCCTCCCACAAGCCTAAACACACATGCACACAAAATCACATCCTGACTCCCCCTCTTCTTGGCTATCGGACATCAATCTAGCGAGCACCGTCTGCTAAGCCTCACTGGGCAATTAACCACATTGAGAGTGAAAGCTCTAATCAATCCCTGGCCTTCCCCGTCACACACACAAAGCACACGCATACATACACACGCACCTTAAATGGTGCAAATTATTCTGGCATTTATATAGTCCAAACAGCACTTTCAAAAAACTGCTGCCGCTTTAAGGAGGGACTCAAACAACCCAGACATAAATACAATCTGTCTGCTGTGCTGTAGCTGACAAGAATTATAAATAAACTCTGATCGGCAGCATAAGGTCTGACTTGCTTTAGACCAACAAGTTTACAGCTCCTCCTATGTCCATCATCAAACATGCATTTGTCAATAACACAAAAGAGTTACAGATACGGATCAATAATTAAAGCTTTTCTACTCGAGTTTGAATGTATTGAATATTTGACTGATTAAAATATGATGGTGTCTTTTAAAATAAAGCTGGAATTATATATATTTTTTTTTTTTCAGGCAATTATTCTGCCTGTGTATAGTGTGGGCTAAATGTGAACCATGTGGGGGGGGGCTGCTGCAAAATCAGGCACCCCACCACATCTTGTCTCATTGATTCATGTGGACCTAAATGTCAGCAGCAGCAGGGCAGAAGGCCCCTCGAGAGCGCAGGGTGATGGGGCTAAAGGCAGTGCTCTCTGTAGCCTCATCATAAAACAGCAAGCCTCTGACTCTGTTAAAATAGTGTAAGATTACTGATCAAGGACAATAAATTTTAACATTTATGTGAAAAATTCTAGATTCACCAGAATTTAAGAGTTGACTTCAGAGAATATGATCTTTCTTGCATTTTCTTCCCTGCCACTAATACTTGTTTTTCTAATTCGGTTTGCCCATTACTCACAGGCTAAACAAACATGTGTGATAGATGCGTGGAATTATTGACCTGTGAACTATTGATTTGACATTTTTGTTCATGCATTCGTGGGGAAGTTCGGTGCTTTGATCATTCGGTTGGGTTATGCTAAATCTGCATCAAACACAGAAAATAAATCAATAGCTACTCGTAACATGAATGAGAATGAAATCAGCATGATTAAAACATGGATGGTGGTGATTATCACATTGATGCTGATTCTTCCTTTTCCATTTCTTACTGACTTTTGTGCAGTGGTTTCCTCCGAAGCAGTTAATTTCACGATCAAAATGTATGTTTCTGCGACATTTCTACTCTTGCTTAAATCGTGCTCCTCCTGCTAAAACTTTCTTCTCGGGAGGTAAAACCTGTGCTCTCAGTACCGTTCTCTTTGCTCATGGATGTCTCTACACTGAACTCAATAGGTACAATGGGCACGCCGCAAAAAGGCAGCGATGTGAAAATCACACTGTCTTTCTGCACAGAGCTGATTTCTCGAGTAGGCATGAAATGGCGCGAGCATTTAACCAGAGATGCTTCTTTCACCTTGCTTGTCTTATCATGATATCATTGGTTAAGCACAGGTTTATTGGTGAGCCTAAAGTGTTTCCATGTGAACAACCAAACATAGCTTAAAGACAAAGAAATAGATGTGAAAATGGATTTAGTTACTAAACAAATTTACCTGGTAAAGCACAACAAATGAAATACTTATGAACTGAAAAGAGGGTATGTGGCTTTTATCACAATATGCTTAAAATCCTTTATTACAAAGGTATTAAAAGAACCCCCCCAGATATGTATATTCTGGGAGGTTCTTAAAGTGTGTTCTGTTTACTCAGAGGTCAGATGTTTTTGAGTTTCCAGTCTGGAAAATAACAACTGTGCCCTATGCAGGTCACCAAGCAGCCATGAGTTCAATATCTGAAATGGCTACTGTGAACATAAAATGAACTAATATATTTTTTACATTTTGCTCAAACACTATTGCAGTATAACATTTCTTTAAGTGCTGGTCCTTAACATTTAACACACGTGGTTTGAGGTTGTGGTAGTTGGGTGTAGACATTGGAATAAAATCTTCTTCTCCTTAGCCACCTTTTTTTCTTTTTATTAAACTAACATTTTTTTCCCCTAAATTCTAAAATATGTATATCGGAAACACATGTTTGCTATGATGAAGATACATAACAGATATAAAATCATAATTTATGTATAAATTATATAACACATTAACATATCTGGCGACAGGACAACATTTTTGGTGCTTCAGATTTTCATTTTATGAACTCCAACAACAGGGGAAGTGTTTTTGGAAATCTGACCTCTTAGTGCTGGCGTGGAAGGGGATGGTGGAGGTCTCCAACTTTTCAAATCGGAACTACAACTTGAGGGAAGTGTTCCCCAAGGCCTCTAACTTTCCAAGCAAGAAGTCCAACTATATGAGGCCATTCTCTAGGAACATTAGATTTTCCAGGTTATTACTCCAACTTCAAATGAGTTTGCCTATTTTTGCACCTGTTTCTAACTGTGATCACAGGAAAATTTGACTGCTGAGTTATGATTTGATCACAACTGAGATGCTCGCCCCGTCTCCCGTTTGGTAGATTTAAACAGTAAATGAACATGCTCACATATAGCAATCACACAACACTAGCTATTTCACTGATTTAATTTAACTGAACTGCGGCGCTCTTTTAGTGATGCACCTAGGATGCAGGAGTCTGCATCCTAGGTGCACAAAGCAGCAGTATCATATGTCCTTCCTCTGAGCAGCTGTTAAATGCTATAACCATCACTGCTTCCATCAAATTTAATATGCATTTACTTACCTGCTGTTATTTGTACAATTTGTCTAATATCTAATGTCATTGCTGCTGCTATTTGCATATCGCTGTTGTTTGTGTGTTTTTTTTTCACGTATTGTAAACAATCCGTTGTTCGGGTATGATGAAACAAAAACCTCACAGGATACATTTCATGAGATCTTATGAGCAAACCCAGTGCCCAAAATCACATAAATGCAAAATACACAAGACAAAGCGCTCACAATGAAGTTCTGGGAGATGAAATTTATAAAGAGCATTCTCACTTTAAAGAAAGTGAGATTTTTTTAAATTTTGGCAGATGAGACAAAAACACATTTACACTCAAAGGGGAACCATTTTTTGTTTCCCAGAGAGATAGTATCTTTATACAGCACAATCAAATAACTATGTTACCTTCGGTTTCTATAAAAATGTTGTAAATATCAAACATAATTTAAATACACTTTTACTTCGCAATTTGATGCTTTGAATTTTGCCTCTGTCTCTTTAAGAAAGTCCTGCTCTTTCCAACACTCCTCCTTTGGAAAGTCGTCACAACATCCTCATAAGGATTAATATGTTTTTACAACTGAGAAGAAACTCCTGTAATGAGGAGGTACTTCCAATTACAGGAGAAGTAATTCCTCAGTAGGAACTGTGCAGGTGTTTACCAATTGCTGCTGACTAATCTGAAGGAGCTGAGTGTGGGAGTTGCGGTGGAGGGGTGCTCTGTGAGGCCGAAGCTTGGTTGCGAGAAAGAACAAGCTTCTAATGGCAGCTCCCACTGTAGCCATGGCACCCAGTGTCAGCTGCCCCTGAAGCTGTGGCAGCTACCACCGGAACTGCCACTTTCCATCACGTAAATGCAGTCCAAAATATTACAGATTTTACATAGTTAAATCACAACATAATTTCAAAACTAATAATTTACTAACGGGGAATATAACTAAGACGTTTTCAGAAAATAAGAATCACTGGCATTCCCCAAAACAACATCAGCAGCCATGGCTGCTCTGGCACCCTATGGCAGATGCCCCTACTAAACCGTGGCAGGTGACACAGGAAGTGCCATGACTAGCTGCCACTAATACAAACTGAGCTGGCTCTGCTGTGGGAAGCTTGAAAACTGCAGCTCAGAGGAGGAGCTTCGTCCTCGAAGGCAGTGCTTGGTTCCACTAAGCATTTTACACTGAATGGCTGTGTAAAATGCACAGCCATTCAGTGCATTTTACACACTGAATGGCGTAAAATGCACCATTTTAATAAATAATTATTATTAGAAAATTAAAAAATATTAATTTTTTACACATTTTTTTAATCTTAAGTGCTAGAAACAACAGAAAAATTAAATAGTGACTCAAGTACCCGAAAATGGTACATATCTTGCAAAGGCAAAGATTAGATTCTCACTTGATTACAGCACTGAGTTAACTTTTATAAATAGGGTTATTTCAGGTTTTCCTCTGTGTAGAGAACGTGTTTATAAAGGATTTATAAAACATGCATGAAAGATAAAGTAACACTGCATATATGTTTTTGATGAAAAAAAAAAATCACATTAATATCATTACAACATAATATAAAGCTAAAAAATTTACATTATACTGGCCCTTTAAAAAAATGTCTTTCATAGAAGAGACAGTGACAACAAAGTGTTTTGTGGATATCTTCGTGATTATTTACTTAAAGTTGATTTTTGTGTTGTACACCGAGGAGGTCCAGCGTAGCCACCGTGCCTGGAGCTCTTGCCACTTTTTTTTTTGCCCCCCACCTCGCCATGTAAAATTTTCTAGAGCTGCCACTGGATAGGGAGGCTGTGATAGGCTGAGGCAAGGAAGAAAGGAGCTGCTCTCAGTAGGCAGAGCAGTGCCGCTGGAGAGCTCTCTCTCTCTCGACGACCGCAGGCTCCAGCTTAGAAAAGACGCGACGACAAAAAAAAAAGAAACGTTTTATTTGTTTTCATTTGTTTTATTTATTCATTTCCTTTCCCCGTTGCTGTTACACGTTTGAATAAAGATGTGACTCGGTGACATTTAAACCCCTTCAGCGGTATTCATGTGCGTGAAGACAGAGAGAGAGAAAGAGAGAGCGAAAGAGAGAAAGAGCGAGAGATCGGGGAGAGACGAGAAGCAGAGCCGTTCGGGCGAATGGAACTTATTGTTGTGCGTTTGTTTTTTTTTTTGTCTTCATTTTTTTTTTTGACCATGTTATCCTTGAATGAGTTCGGGTCCGGTCCGTCTCTGCTCGTCGCCGAAGCTTGAATCCTGGGATTTATATATAAACCCATAAGGAAACACCGAAAGGAAGGATTCTGCAAGAGCTAGCGAGCTTTTCCTCACAGAGCCGGGGATTTAAATAGTCAGTTGTTGGTGGAGAGGCGAGAGCGAAAGAAAAGAAATTCATGTGGCCAATCTCTCTATAGCCAAACATTTTACGTTTTGGAGGATTGCATAATGAGCAAGGAAAGACCTAAGAGGAATATCATCCAGAAGAAATACGTAAGTAGAATTGTGTTTGCTTGAAATCTATTCAAGTTTGCCTTTGTGAAAACGCGTAAACTTTTTCATCGGGGGCTGTGAAGGTTACAATTAAGCACTGTCTGAGTCGAATATCCTCTAAAATGTAACAAATAGAAGTTTAAACAGTGACATAGTTGTGCTATGAAGAGACTGTGGTGTTTATTTAGTGTCTGAGCTCCAGCGGGTTCTTCGACATCAGACATGTTTTAGGGCTTTCTGCTCTGCTTCAAGGTGGACTGTTTTGCTCATTTTGCTTCGTTTTCCCTGTGCTGAAGGGATGCCCTGTGCGTCTGTGCTGTGACGTAAGGGTGGGAAATGTTTTAAATAGTAACAATCTTGCAAACACGTTTCAGGAAAGGCTTCCCCCCCCCATCGTTTTTTGTTCGCTCCTCGCTTCTTGCTGCTCGGAGAAGACGAGCCTGTCGGCCATAGCTCTGCTCCATTTCGTCCCATGCTGAGCGTTTCTATCTTCACAGCGAATTATTTAACAATTAGCCCCACTCTCATTGTGGAAACGCGTGTAAGGAGACTGTGTTTGGTTATTATTATTTTTTGTCGCTGCAGGGGCGACACGTTTCGCCGGACTGCTGTGGCTCTTTAATTTTCTCCATAAAGAGTCAGGCAGAGCAGCAGGAAAAGAGGGTCATGCTTTTCTGCGTATTCACCCAATTTCCAACACTTACACACGACAAATGGACGCGGTTATATGTGCTTACGATGTTCATTGGTCCATTTTAACATCTAAACTCTACCACGCTCTGCATTTTTCTCCTATCTTCTCTGTGTGACCTCTGCGAAGGAGTAGATGTCTATTGCAGCAGCACAACTCCATTTTTTCTGTAATGCTACAGAGAGGTGCTTAGCTCACCGGTGTTTGGTCTCATAATTTACGTTTAACACCGCTATAGACGGCCTATGGCGTTTGAACACCGTGTTCTTAAACGACCCGGTCTTTTTTAAAAAAGAGGCTGTGTTCAGTTCAGTCGCATTGCAGAGGCTTATGCACGAAGCGACCATTTTCTTTCTGGTGAATTTATGGGAAAGGGGGGCTGTGAAACGGAACTATTCCGCCTGGTTTTGGCTTTTTAACTCGCGTCCTCGCGCGTTTTGGACTGATACCTGTCTCTTCTTTCATTGCTTTATACCTAGCAAAGCGTGAATGTCATCTTTGTGTGGTTTGTCTCGAGTACACGCTTGCTTGGTTCCCTAGTGACTGAAGATTTAAAGTTTGTTGCACTTCTGTTCTCAAATTGTCCTAAACCTTCACAGCTGATATCACAACCCCAGAACAACATGATTTGAAGCGTTTCTAAAAAGTGTTTCCTCTTGTTGGCAAGGTCGGACTTAGCAGGATGCAGGCCCCTGGGCAACATACAGTTCTGGTTCCCTATCAACTAGAGATGGCCACACAATTTTATCACCTTTTTTTTGTGGTATTTATTCCCCATTGTGAAACTGTTCTAATCAAAATGCCACTGGACAGGACAAATTAATGTCGTTAATCATATTTAGTAAACATTCAGTTGTTACCTTTAGTATTATTGTAGCATGTATCACAAAATGAAAGTGTCATCCGGTTAGCAATGAAAACAGATGACAGACACACATTCATACTTGCAGATATTTACTCCATCAATCGCTTAAAAAACAAAAATAATCTGTTCGCAACCATCACGGCTACTGAAGAAACTACCATAGGCTGAAGTTCTGTGATTTATTCAATCAATTCACACGTTAGTGTGACGTGTTCATAGGTCATAATGGAAAGAAATTTTGTATCTGATACAAAAGCCTACTTTGACGGGGGGTGTAAAAAAGTGTACATTCCACACATACCAAGCATTGTATTGCAGGCACTTTGCCACCATTTAGCAACACCTTTAGCTGATTAGCATACTGTGAGCTTTATTATTCAATGTATTTGTCATGTTTAGATTAGCAATCTTGATTTAATTCAGCATTTGCTGGACTGCGAAAACACAGCTTACTATAAATGTAAATTAACTCAGATAAATAGTGAAATTCTCCACCAATTGGGAACACAGACTAAGTTCACTACATCACCTACTGGCGTAAGGAAGCCTGCTTAAGGCTTTAGCTGTCTCACCTGGCAGTTTGGAGGCACAGTGTATCTTATACACTGGGTTGAAGTCCTTTTTTCAGTGGGTTACCAACAATCTAATGGAACAAACAGTGGAAAAATACTACAAACAGTAAATAAGATATATTTTTTTAACCACAGTTGTGTGCTTTGCACAGATCATTTATTGTTATTGTCTCAGGATTACGGTTCCTTTTCTTAAAAGTTAGGAGTTTTTATGTCTAGTAATGAAAAACAATATAATTAAACATCCTCACTACCAAGAGAAGTTGTTTTATGCATACATTTTGCGGTTGATGTTTAGTTGGGAACACATAGGCCCTTGTCTACATGAAGATAGTTTCTCTGAATTTATCTGTTTAACACGGCATCATTTCTAGAAATATCTTAATCCATTTAAATAAATTAACCAAAAATGATACATTAACTAACCTTTTCCAAAACAGTACAGAACAAACAAAACCAAAGGAGGTGTATATGTTCTGTTCAAAGTTGCAAATTTAGTCAGACGTAGGGCTCACTGTTTTCAAATTGTTGCAGATTGCTTAGATTCGACAGATTGAAACACCCTACCTGATAAAATATTTTGCTTGGAACTATATTAGATGTTACTTTCAAAATATCCATTCGTTAAAAGATAATGGGGTAACCTCAAAACATTGAGATCCTGGGCTACTGTCCCTGTTAGCCTATTCTAAGCTTTGGCCTTGCTGTTGGCCAACAGATTTCCACAATAAACCCAAAAAGTTGGCAATATTATGAAATAGGCTGCTAAATTGAGCAACAGTTTTATATGAGCACACTATGTCTGAAAGTAGAAACATTAATGCTTCATCGCAGGCAGAGTAATAGTTTCTTGAAGACTGTTTTTCAGTTTATGGCCACATGACTCTACCTCATAAGCGTCACATTAAAATACTGAATTAATAGCTTATAGTTGGCACTACCTAGTTTGAATTTACCACTTCTTGTTTTTTTTTAGGAAAGTGTAAAAAAAGAACAAGAAAACACAGTCTCTTTTTATAAGGATTTAACACATCTGCATGCATGACCTCTTATGGCCACCAGATGTTTTTTGTTTCCTTTCAGCACCTCGGTGTCAGTAACACAATGTGCTGATGTATCAGCCTTTATTGGAAAGCAGCACAAATGTGGGGCGACTTGAAGGAGACAGATGTTTGGAAAGGCTGACAGAAGAACAGCTTGATCTTTGTTCCTATTTTTTTGGGTCGTAGCGTAGTTACTTGATACACTGTGATGTGACCGAGCAGTTTCATTCACGACAATTGAGATTAATTAAAACTAGCTGCTGTTTGTTGAAGGAGGAGTTTGATTGTAGATGGCAAAGATAAGGTGTATAACTAGGCCATGTGTGTAAATCTTCCCCTGTATTAGTGGAAACGCGATGTTTGAGGAAATGATGAGTCACTTAAATCCAAATTTAAGCTAGATCCAGAATAGAACAGCTTTTGTAAACCTTCCTGAAATGACATGATTTCTTTTTTTAAGGTCTGGACATTTTTTTTTTCCCGCAGATGTGGTTGATCTGCAGACTCTGGCTTAGACCAAAATAGACCTTAAAAAAAACTTTTTAATTGTTTTTTCTATCCCACCAAGCGTGTAGATTCCTGCTCCAGGAGTTTCTCTCCAGGCTTTCAGACGGGACTCCTGGCCCATACGGATCACTCCACCCCTCCTCCCTCTCTTTGCCTCCCCCTAATTAGCGTAAGACAATTATACATGCTTGGCTTAACCATTTCCCCTGAAACACAAGTGTGAGTTGTTGCCCCTTAACCCCCACCTTGTGCTCCCAACAAACACTCGCTGTCTGCGACTGATATTAAAATTTTGAATGATTTAAAATATAATTAAGGCAAACAGGGCTTGGGTATGATTATGATTAGACACATTAATACCTCCTGAAGTAAAATACACTGCCAGTTTTTAAAAAATCTAGATTTGCAAGTGTTACTCTTGGGTGGAAAACTGCATATGGTGTAGGTTTGTTTTATTATTTTTACTCTACAAAGCCTGTGGTTAAATGGTAAAAACTTTGTCATGAATGAGGTATCAAAGACTGATGCGGGGCGGTGCTGTTCTGTCTAACAAAACATGACACATATTGTGTGGATGGTTATCCGTGTTAGCGAGAGTCGTAGCGGAGTGCAGCTCAGTGCGGTCAGGGCCATTTTGTGCAGAGTCTGCTCTTCCTGTTGGCCCAAGCTCTGGCTAGGCCTCAGATTCAAAGCCTTTAGGTGTGTGTGTGTGCGTGTGTGTGTGACAAGCCCAGCTGCTGCAGGGGCCTTTACAAATGTAAAGAGGCTGTCAGTGTTCGTTTCATCAGGCCCACAACTGATGAGGACCAAGTTGAAAATCCACTGCGCTGCGCGAGTGTGTGTGCCAGAGCTCGCACAAAAAGAGGAAACAAAAATAGAGAGCCGGGGAGTGCAAAGGCACAGACTCAAACCCCCCCAACCTCTCTTCTCTTCTCCTCCTTTTCCTCTTTTTATCTCTGTGTCCCTCTGTCTCGCTCCAGCGTTCTTTGGCCTGTCCAAATGAAATGTGGGCCCCATGTGGGCCCACGAAGGAGAGGGTCGCGGGGTTGTTTTTTCGCCGTGCTCGAGCCTCGGTGCGCTTCACTTAACCTTATGTTTCAATGCAAATTCTTCTTTCATAATCTCTCTCCTCCTCACGTGTGCAACATGGCAGGGTTCACTTTGCAACCCCTTTGTCACTATGGCTACCAGGGCAAAGCTGAGTGCACTTTGGCAAAAGAGGTGCTTTACAGCCTGTTTATTTTACTACCATACATTCACTATGGTTGCACTCCACGTGGCACACGTGAAAGGCAGTTATGAAATGGGTGTCATCCTCATAGGCGTGTTTTTGCTTAGTCAGTTTTCCCATGACCATGCTGTATTTGTCAGCATGAGAGAGAATCAGTTTCCAGCAAGACAAGAATCCATCATTTTGATTTCCAAAGAGCTAAAAATAAAAAAGAGCAAAACAAACCTCAGATGTAGGGAAACACAGAATGCATAATCAGACCTAGTCGGTCTCATCTTTTCCTCTTATTTAGCGACACATGCTAAATAATTAAATTTGGCAGAACCACAACATCACTTGTTGTGGTTCATGTGAGGAAGCAGCCTTCCCACGCTGCAGGCCCAGCTTCGCATCACTCTGGCCTTGCTCAGTTGCTGCTGCCAGAGACATTTCTGAGGAGTAAAGTTGGCTTGCCCACTCAGTGCTCCCATCCAGTCTTGAAAAGTAAGGAATTATTATTTTCCAAGAGATGAGCAGGGAAAATAATTTGATGTTCCAGGATTCTTTCCTCACTGCATAGATAAAGATCAGAATTACCAAAGAATAGAGGCTTTTCTAGAGACTTTTTATCAGAATATGTTCTTTATCTTTACCTTGCCACATCGAAACTTGTGTTTTCAACTTAGTAATAAGAGTATATAAATAGACACTCATTCAAATAATAAAAAGGGGGACCGTCTAACTGCTGCTTTTGGTCTCTAGATCAGCTATGATTTTCCCAAATAGCTACATTAGCAACTATGAGCAGCAGAACCAAGTTTGGAAGTTAAATAATAAAGTGTAATTTTTTTCTTCCTCTGTATATGTATGACTGAACAATAAAATGGGACTCACTGGACAAAATAAATCTCTAAAATGTCATCAAAGTCATGTGTGCTTAGACTTATAATTTATTTAGCCCCTTAACTGTAACCCCCAAAAATATGTTAGTCAACACTGGTGACGTCATGACAGTTAAGGTGTTAATTTCCTGAGAATAGGTCGGATATTATTTTTCATAAATTGTGCTCCCTTTTGACTTAAATGCCTCTAAATAAAAGATTGTCTTGTTTAAAGCTCCACATGTTGTACCAGTCTTTCTGTTGAGCTAGCCTGTGTAGACCTCACTGAAAAAGGCGCAGTGCTCAAGGGTGATATTAGAATATAGCCTGTAGTGACTGTTGCAGCTTAATGATATAAAGCTGATTACGTAGTTACTCCAACCTCCTGGTTCTTACGAGGGTGGGTTGTATGACGAAGCTCACATAGTTACCGTAGCTCCTCAATGCTGTAAGACTGGGTGCTACAAGGATAAAACAAGACAACTCATTTTGAAATGTAAAATGTTTTTTTTTTTTTTTAACTATCATATTGGGATTAAAATGTGGTTTTATACAACTTCACTCAGTTTTTTTTTTCTTTAACATTAAAACAACGGAATCATAATTGACTGTTATATATTTTGAGATTTCTCATAGCATTCCGTTATCAGAAGCAAGCTTTAGTGTTGACTTCCTCCCTGCTGGCGCCCTGAGGCCAGCAGTTTCAGTTTGGACGACCAAAAGAAGGTTCATCAACATGAGTAACCTTTACTCTCTAAGTTTTCCACATTATGTAATGCAGAGCCCAGTCTCTTGTGATGCAATACAACCTTCTCTTCTTATCAGGTGCTCGCACCAAGCTTGATCTCTTCGTCTCTCTCTCACTCACTCACACACACGCCTACACAAAAGCATACACAGGTATTTAAGTGTACACTTAGAGTCAGTAGGTGAGATAAATTGACTTTGAGGCCAACTCTGCTCCATATCTTGCGCACATAAACTGTGTGAGCTATTTGCATGCGTAATGCCATAAACTGGGCGTGACTTTCTTTGTTACACAGAGTGTGTGTAAAAGCTCGCGTAGGTGTGTTTGACTGCATATGCGCTAGTAGATAATGCAAGGCAAGTTTGGACTCAGCGCTGTAGGTTTGTGTGTGTCACGTACACCACTTGTGTTCCCTCTGTGCACGTCTTCGTTCGAGTGATTTATATCCTCCGGCCTCCCGTAGGTTTGGATGGAGATGGAGATGGGGATGGGAATGGGAGGGTGGGAGGGGTAGGACAGCTGGTCAGGCTCTGAAAGGCTGCTTGCATGTGTTTGTATGTCTGCGGACACACATGCTCACCCCTCCATGTTTGCGTGTGTGTGCGTGTTTGTGGGGATGGTTGCCGCTGCTTATCCGTTCAGTATCCCCATGAAGCTGAATCAACACTTTAGGTTTGTCTTTGCTTTGGCCTTGTGGACTTTACATAGGCTCTTGAAGGACAATTCAGCAATTCTGGGGTCAAAGGAGGCAAGTTTCTTTTTTATTTTATTTCTTAAAGCACTATATGTATTTTATTCCTGCTTATGATATTATCAGTCTTTTTAGTGTTCATGTTTGTTTCTCAAAATTCAGGTTTGATTCCCATGCTTTAAAGCTTAAAGAGGAGGTATTAGCTTGTTTTTTTAGCCTTTCTGTATCACCAGGCGATTGCAGCTTAGACGGGCATTAGCTGTTAATAACCATTACGGGTATCTCTTGGACAACCCCTTGAACGATCTCGGCTCACCTTCACCCACCGCTCCTAGTCTCGGCGACATCGGTTTAATAAACACTCCTCACATTTTCATCCCGTGGTCAATCCCATCTGATCCCCTATTGTGAATCGTTCGTCTTTAAACATCCAACGAATTAAGCCTCAGGGGATGAGGCAGCAGAGCAGAGGCTCAGTCAAGTATTGATCCCCCTCTCTTACACGCTTTTCTCTGCGCCTAAAATGTCAGATTTGCTGTCAAACCCACGCGTCTGCGTAATGTAAAATGTTTAACCGTGCTTCTAAGATCAGGAAATCCCAACAATGTTCTGGCTTTGTTAAATGCTGACATGTTATATTTTCCATGAAGATGGCTGATTAGACAGAATCATGAGTTCAGTGCAGGGATCATAATAATCTAACTATTCAGAGAACACTCATAAAGGCTCTTGTTATGTGTTACAATCTGACAAGCTTTCTACCAAAAGCAGTAATCTATAAATAATTTCTTTTACGACGGAGCAGTTTTTCTCTTACCGCTAATAAGCTGTTGGATATTCAGTTCAGTTCCTTTTTGGCATCGTTCTGCTTTGGCTGATGAATCAGGTTCTACTTTATTATTTTATAAGATATTGTGTTTTTGCCATTGAACTTTCACTACAATTTCTAGGGTTGTTAAGATTCTTCCAGCTCATGAGGAAGGCAGTGTGAGAACAAGATGAAATTACCACAATATTTTGGGAAAACTGTTAGTCCCTTTCTGCTTTTTTTGTTTGTTTGTTTTTCTTTTTGGTCCACAATACAGAAATTCACCAAACTATTTTCTTTATGGTTGTTAGCCGAGAAGCATTGGTCAGTCATAACATGCTGGCGTAAGGCTCCCATATCCTCTGGCGTACTGTGCATCTTCCTTGAGCTCCGCACACTCAGGCGGTTGAGATTTCATCGACGAGCATACCGATTACGTACTAGCAAGTTTGATGAGCCAATTTATGCCTATCCACCAAGGCAGCCACCTGTTAGAGCGACACAAAATGGCAGTCTGGCTTCTGCCTATTCTTGTGACTTATGAGCTTGGGGTTGCGTACAAAACAGTTTGAAATGAACACTGTTTTACCTCGCAACACAGGTTATGATCGTAAAATTTTACCTTTTTGTGGACATATTTGGCAGACATTCGCTTCAAGTACGCACAGACATTTGCAGAGTATCTGGAAGCCGTAAGTTTTATCCATCTGCTTGGCAGTCACAACATCATTACGGTGCTGGCTAATGGTTAGGACGTAGGGATCTGTAAACCGTCACTCCATCATTTGTTGCATCTGTAATTGGTGTTGGCTGGATGTTTTATTAGTATTCAGATTCTCTTTGCCTGTGTTATGTTTGGTGACACTTCTTGCTTTCATGCAGCATAACTTTATTGCAAATTGCATGATTTTCTAAAATTGTTTGGCTGCATTAATAGCATTTTACACTTTAACATCTTGTGCTTGTCCATCAATTTTAATGATCTTCTCAAATTATTTTTTACACTTGTTTTCGCTATTAATCATCATTTGAGCTGAACATTTGTATAAATCTTTAGGCTTTTGTTTTATTTGTTGAAATATTTTATTCCTGTAGGTGGAAAGTATTTTTAAAAGGTGTGAATCGGTAAGTCAGTAATGCTGCATTGATTCTTTTTCTTCCCTTTTTTGCGTATTGATTTTTTTTTTTCTCAAAGCAATAGGTACTTCTCAAGCACTTCCACAGAGAGAAGTTGGCTTGGTGTAAAATGTATTGTTCCCCTCGCTTTAACCCCCGCTCAGTAGATAAGAGCCTTTTTTTTCTTTTTTCTCTTTTTTTTTTTTTTTACAATTCTGTAGGCAGTGTGATTTCCTCCAGGCCTCACAGCAGGGAGCTATAGTGCAAGCTGCACTGAGGGAAGGGCGCCAGGGCTCGGGCTTGAATGTCTGGCTGGCCTTCTCTGGCCCCGGATCAAACATCACACGGCCCTGGGGGGTTGCGGACCAGGCCTGGAATTTGCAGATTGTTGAGAAGTACACCCATAGAGGACGGCGGTAATCTAATTAAGCACACTGTCGTGTGAAATATCTGCAGTGACGACATTCAGTATAAGGCATTTGTTTAAGATGTGCCTTTGACAGTCACTTCAAGGAGTGATGTAATGTTTGTGTCTTGAGGTTCATTTGTTTTAGGAACTGGATAGGAAATGAGCTTATTGACTCTAAACCTGGCCGACTACTACACATGTATATATGTACATATAGAAACTTATAAGGCGGGTAAAAGTTGGTGTGCTTCTTACAAAAAGAATTGATGCTTTGATGTTTAACGGTAACAGTGTACCACTCTGCCTACTGTATAAACGAGTGCTTGTGTCAGTAAGGGGACTTGTTTATCCCCCCACCCACCTACTCACCCACAGGTTTGAATGGAAACCGATACGTTGATGAGATTTCTGAACAAGGAAAACATCCTTCAGGTTACACATAAAGTTTTTGTTTATATGCAGTTCATTGGAATTCCAATGAACTGCTCCAAAAGACACAAAGCTGGTAGAAAACAAAAATACATTAGAAATGAGTAAGTCACCCTCTTTCAGAGAATAGAAAACATAACTTTTTGCCAATACAGGCTCTTCATTTAGTCATCGCTTTTCCTCGTATCGCCCAGATGTTGTGACGAATTTTGAAATAAAACAGAACTAGTCATAAGAAGCTTGTTACTTTCGCAGTTCGTGACTGCGGACTGTTTCCTGACAGTGAACCTTTTTATTTAATTTGCCATTGTTGACAATAAATTTCGTTCTGAACAAGCCGCCTCATCGTTCAGACGCAGAAATTGAGAGTGGAATTTCAGATTAGTCATAGCGCGAAGTCACACATGACGTTTTTAATTCTCGTCATGTTCCATTGGCTGGAAAAGCAATATGTACAGTTAGATTGTATTGATTGAAACATAAATAAGCAACATTTAAGATGTGGAAATTAAACAGTGGTGGATGGAGTCTCTTGATGATGAATTTCTGTGTTCTTATGACTGACTGATCCAAAGGGTGGATTTCCTGTTGTCGGTAAACTATTTAAATAAGCCATTGTGACTTTTATCTGTTTTGAGTCAAAACATCTTGTGCGTGTTACTTGGCACCTTACAGCTTGAAACAAAATGAGGAGAAAAAACCCCATATGATAAATGCTGAGTTTCGCGTTTATCTCTTGAGAATTTTGGAGGACTAGTCCCTTCGTGGCTTCTGTCTTTTGATGTTTTAAGAAACAGAAAACCCCACAATTTCATCTTGTTCAGTGAATCACTTTAGATGCAGTAGTGCTGTTTGTAAGAAGCCTTGTTCTTTGTGAGCATTTACACACCAAACGATCCATTTAATCCAGAAAAATGCACACAGTAATGAAGTTATCCAATTAATTGACAGCTGTTAGCAGGCCATGTGACTTAAAATCAAACTGTCGGCCGGGTCTATCATAATCAATTGGCTGCGCATTGACTGTAGCTTTTGTAGTTTACACTAGTGTAATATTGACATTTTCATGAGATTCTTCTCTGTCTTAGGCTGAAAATAATTCAATTTACTTCCCGTTTCTTGCTTCCTCTTTGGTCGTCATCCCCCAAGCGTCAGTAGCTGCTGTAAAACTGGGAGTGCATCGGTCTTGTGTAGCTCCATGGATGCCATCTAATTGCCCCTCATGCATCAACTTCATTCTTTGTCCCCACTGTATCAGGGCTGTTATTAATTACCTCTCTTTTTATCCTCCTTTTCTTTCTGCTCTTCCCTTGCTGCTCACTTCTTTCTTTTTTATTTTCCTTTTACGATTTGCTTTTCTTTGATTCTTAAAGCAATGAAACATTTCTGTTTTAATGATTAAGAATTCAAGTGCAGAAATTCGCATTTGGTCCGAACTACAAGTTGAAATCATTTAATTACTTCTTGCCTGTTTTTTTTTGTGCAGACTTTTAACAGTTATCATGATCTGAGTGTAAGCCCTAGTGCTCAAGGCCTCTCTTGCAATATCTCTGGCTTTGTTTCCTAATCTTTCTTTACTAGACTGAAGTCTGCATTTGTAGATGAGACACAGATTTTGTCACACAGAAGAGGTGGTGTTTTCTGTGTGCTTTGGAAGCACTTGGATATGGTGCATTCAGGGGTTGGAAGATAATGAGGTTTTTAAGCTTCCAGCTGGCTGGTCATTTGTCAGGATAGGTCATACTGGATCTGAACTGATTCCAGTCTGCAGACTGTTTTTCCTCTGCATCTCAGTTTAGATCCAGAAATTCAAACTGTTGGTGGGCATGTCTGTTTTTTGGTGTAAATTCCTTCACCATCCTCCTTGGTGAAGGAGGGATGAATTTATTTATTTTTTTCTATTTATGAAAAGTTTTCTGTAAATTAAATTTTACAAACTAAGTATAATCATCACACCGTGATTCTTTTCTTTTTTTTTTTATCTCTCAATGTTTTTCTTTAAATCTGTAAATGAGCTGTGACAAATGTCACAATTGTGTTGACTCAGGATGACTAATCATTTACAATGCCTTTCTGACAGTGCAAGCTTTTTTTTTTATTTTTATTTTTTTCTTTATGCGTTCTCCTTTTGACTGAAATATGTTAGCTTGCGGTATTGGTCTTTTTTAGGGATGAGGCATATTGATGTTCTTTTAGTGACCTGACCGAAACAGTCTGGGTGCTTGTGTCTAACCAACATGGCTGAAAATAATAATAATAACAGAAAAAATAAAAATAGAAAAATCAGTGTACTAACATAACCTGGCTGATTGCTAATTGTCCCTCTTTGGGCTCCTGGTTGAATGTTCTGTTGTCTGTATTAGCTTCCATTAACCAGTACACTTAATGGTAGTCTTATCTCCTTTTCACCTCAGCCTGCTTCCTGTTAACCTTCAGAACAGTACTCTGTGTTTTCTTTAACATTTAAAATTACATTTTTAAGTTACTTTGTATGTTAACTCAGAAATATAGATAATGTACATATAGTGCTGCATATTATTTGCAGGTTGCCTCTCCCAGCAGCACATTTGGAGACAAACAGTCAAACATGCTTGCAGGCTCTGATTATCTCCATGAAATCAGCCTCCCTCCCCCTGTCTGTCTCGCTCCCACTCCCCTTTAATTTTATGTGGCCGCAATATCCTACCTAGAACCCTGATCGTTGTTTTTCTGTGAGCGGGAATGGTGTTGTTGGAACATAATCATTTAGTCTCCCTCCCGTGGTTCTGGCAGGCTGCACACTGAAATCTATCCACTGCTCATTTTCATGGAGGGACGAATTTGTCAGAGCTGTGACTGCCGCTGGCTCGCCTTTAACGCCGCGTTTGCTGCAGTAGATGGAAATCTATGTGGCAGAGATTTGAGAAATGGCACATGTCGCACACACTCTGGGGTCATGCTTGTGACATTGATTAGCTTGATCGGAATATAATTGGTTTACGCTGGCTTTTTAATGTTGGCGTCAGCATGAGTTTACTCAGCAGTCTCCCTCCCGATCAGCTGCTTGATCACAAGTCAAAGTGATTGTTAAAGCTTCACACTGAACAGTCGGACAATAATAAAGGGTATTATTTTAAAACTCAGACTGTGTACAAGATTCGGCTAAGCTATTAAACCTTCTGACATATTATTTCAAATGGACCTATGAGCCACAGTGATAGAAAATAAACCAGGCTTCCACCACCTCATTCCTCTGCTTTGCCATTGTCTCCAAACTCAGTCTATTCTTTTTTACTTGTTGTTTTTTTTCAGATATTTTCCTCTTGCTGCAGCGAGGGTCACCTACATGGGGGATACCCTGATTGATTTATTGGGTCCAGAGGTGCATACTGGCCTCGTTACATGACAGGGATTAGATATTTATTGTTCCAGATCCAGAGTCAGCTGCTGACATGAGGCCCAGAATTCCTAGCGGTACATGATCACCCACCACCCCCAGCTCCTCCAGCTGCTGCTATTTGTATAATAGTCAGTTGATTCTTGTCTTCGTGTTAAACTGATGGCAACAGCTTTTAACTGTTTTTCACCTTTTCACATAATATAGTCTGGAATGTTTACGCAAAATTTTAAACTCAAAAGCTACAAAGCTGAAAGTAACATAGTTACTTGATTGTGCTGTAAAATGACATTATATGCCTGGATAATACATAATGCATAGACTTAACATATATCCACAGATATCCACTAACTTTAGTTTTATCTATCAGGTGTTTGCTCTACAGAAATATTTTGCCTCTTTGCTTTTCTGCTCTTTATTGGATAACTCAAGGATTTATTTTCTGCCATTTTCTTATATGAGAAGGAACAAAAATAGTAACTAAGAATTAATTATTAGAATTTGATATCAGAAAATGAATAGACAAAAAAGACAGATCTAATTAAAAATCACAAGATACATGTAATATAAGTATTCTGCAGCCAATCAGTGATGTTCAAAATGGCTATAAAGTTGTGCAAAGTATATCAGCAGTTAACCCAAGTATGAGAAGCCAGTGTCAGGAGGTTGTTTTAGTCAGTTTATCTCCTCTAGCAGTCGACCTACATTTAGTTGCTTAGCAGACATATTATAAAGTTTCCAAACAGCTTTTCAAACCAAACAAACTCTTGGGACTCTCTAGAAAAGTGATAGATCCTCGCTGTGGTGATGCAACTCTCAGATAAGCGACATACAATTGATGGATGGACAAGAGATGGAATAGTTTGACACCAGCAACTGGTCCTTTCTCAACTGCCTCCACTTTCCGAGATCTCCCGGCTTGTGCATTTCCTCATTCTCGGCAAGCTTTCCATAAACAAGTGATCTCATTGCTTTGTGTAGCAGAAAGCGGCAAAAATAATCATGCGTAGGGAAATGAATTTCGTCCAAGCCTTGTAGATTCGTCTAAAGCTTGACAGCCAGTTTGCATGTAATTTCCATAAATGAATGAGTTGATGTATGAGAAACTTGTCAGATGGATTGATGTTTGAAGTCGGCTGTCGTTCACTGGCAGAGTTTATTGTGACTGTTCCCAACGTTGACCCATCATGATATGACTCACTAACTAAACGAATGACAGATATCCAGCAACATCATGATTATTTCTCATTTAGTGTCTCATAAAATATTTCCTGCTAATTGTGGAATTGCAAGGATGATGGTGGTTCAAAACTTATGACAGTTTCTCTAATTTTTTTTCTCTTCCTTATTTTTCCTTCATCCTCCCTTCATTTTCTTTCTTGCTGGTAGGTGTGATCAGTGTAGTACTGTCAGACTTTGAAGAGCATAGGGGGGTTTTGAGAATCTTCTAAGAATGGTCTGTCTCTGTGTTTGTTGGAAGCCTTTGTATGTCTGGGAAGCACCTCTCCTTCCTCACGGATATTCTGTCATTTCCACTTCAGGGACCGTTAAGACGAGCAAGCTGAGACTCAATCATAGCCAACCTCAACATTGCTTATAATTAAACCCCAGCTGCACCATAGTAACACTATCCTCACGGGATAGTGTTAGGCCTTATCTGGAAACTACCTGCAACTACAGTTCAAACTCAGTAAGAGATCTCTTTGTGTTTTGGCACAAAAGTCAGGTTTTTAAAGTTGTTTTGTTTTGTAGTAAATGATTTGGTCACATTTAGAGACGGTAGTCTATTATTGTACACTTCCAGTTTTTGTCTTGTTGTAGACATATCCCTGCTCCAACCCATGGTTAAAATGGTGAAATTTCCTGCTTTAGCACGTCATCAAGTTCGGCAGCAACCTTTTTTAAATTCAGTTATTCAGATTTGGGTATACTTTTACAACATACTGAATATTGACCCTCGGACTGAATTAGGAAGCTACTTCAAGATGCGGCTTTCTTTAGACCAATAGTTTTTTTTCTCTAGTTTTAAACCACCAGTAACTCTGATATGATGTAACCATTAGTTGGCATTTGAACTTTTTTATTGCTTTTTGAATCATCAGAATGTGGACTTTGCCCCTCTGTTAAGGAGTTTTATTAGTTTGCTGAATCTGAGCTTAAGAAGCAATACTTTTTGTGTTTTCTGTTGGACATAAATGTTTGCAAATATCCTTCAGCTGACAATGTTTCATCCATGTCTTTGGCCTGCGTGTCCTTTTAATGAAAGGCCTGAAAATGTGCTGCCCACTGCTGGTCAGCTGCTATACTTTAACGTGCTTGAACGACACTTGAAGTTAGCAGGTGCTTAATTTAATGTTTCAGTCTCAAACCAACAGCTGTAAAAACTGTAAACAGTATTGATCGATGTTATTTGTTTTGGCAGGAGTAGGAATTCATTTTCTTGTGTAAATAGCTTAATGTTTTTCTCATCTTAATTGTTCAGTTAGAATCTAATACAAGCTCATGCCTAATTAAGTCAGTTGTGTTTTTTTGCTTTTGTTGGAACAATAAATAGCAATAAAGTTAAAGTATTGTTGCAGTGTCTTATTTTTCTTGTGGGAAAAAAAAGACAAGCCATGTTTTCAGGGCGTAATCAGCTAGCTTAATTTTGCTTGTAGCATTTAATCATTGGATGAATAAACCAAGAAAGCTTGTCATGATTCTTTTCACACCAATTGTTTTTTAAGCTAAAGGTAGTATAAGATAGATTGTTTTTAATATACTTCATACTTAAAGTTGAAAAAGAGCGAGACTGATAATGAAACAAGCTCTCGGGTCATTTCTTCCTCTTTCATTCATGCGCTCATTACTTGCTTATCTTTCACATATTCAGACAAGATGGCTGCGTGAGGCTGGTTGGTAACACCTCCAGCCTGCACAAGGGACACCTTTTTGTTTGTAGCTGTTTCCCCTGCTACAAGGGGGAAGAAAGTGAGGGGGAACTGTGAGGCTAGGGGCCCCTGAACACTCGCATTGTGCAGCCGAGCAGCAGCCTTCATGGCCCCGCTCTCTCGCAGAGTTTATGTGAAGCGCGAGCGGACTCCGCTTTTGCCTCTTAGTGACAATAAAGAAGTAGGTCAGCGAAGAGACCCCGCTCAACCCGAGCTGAGCTGCTAATGCGTGTATAAGTGCATACGTGTGCGTGCATGTTTTGCGATTATGCGTGTGTGTATGTGTGTGTGGGGGAGGTTTGTGTGCCACAGTGTGTCACTTGCTTCCTTCCGCCTGCAGCCAGCCCGACCCACCCGGCTTCGGCGACAGCGAGCTTGGGTGACAGCTGTAGCACTGGCAGAGCTCCGTCCGCAGTCAGCAGTCGTATACAGACTGACAGGCGAGCGGAGCAGGAAGAGGGGGAGGGGAGGGGAGGGGGGTGTTGGAAATGGAAAGCACTTTCTGAGATGGAACAAGTGTGCAGGAGAAATGCAGAGGGAAAACAGGGCTCTGGCACGAGTCGTAAGTCCGAAGTGAGTGTAGAGGAAGAGGGAAAAACTAAACGCTGCAGAGGACGAAACTGGATGAGTGAATTCTCCCCATCTCTTAGACTCATTTCACAGCTCACTGCTGTTGTTAGGGGATGGCTTTAGCTGCTCCACCCTTTTCCCCCAAAGAGCCAATCTACTATCTTCTTCTGTTCGTGCTGTCTTCTGATTGGAGGGCTCTCTGAGCCAAAGAGAACGAAATGGGATTGATGGGTAATCTGGGACTGGGGCAGAGTGGTGGAAGCTCTGGTTTTAAGGTTAGCCTAACATGAATATTGAGTTAATGTTCAAGGACAAAATATGGAAAAAACAAAATTTTTAGTATAATTTATTCCATTTTCTCTTTAAAAATGCTGTTTTCAATTCAAGGATCACACTACAAGCATCCAACATTTCTTTCATGTTCTTCCTGTGATATCTTCCACAATCAAATTCCCCAAGTTTTTAGTTGTTTAACTTTCATTTTAAAGTATAAAGCACAAAAGCTTTATGAACTGCAGCATAAATGCTTTAAATTTGGAGCATGCAAAGACAAATTGGAAGAAAGGATACAAGGAAGGAAAAAAGTAACGCACTGAACAAGGTAAATAAGAAATTAAAAGCACATGAGGGAAAGCGAAGAGGGTATGACTGGAAGGAACGGACAGGAGGGAAGATGGAAGGAAGGTATGCAAGAGGAAAAAGTAACAGGAACACAAGGAAGGAAAGTAGAAAGGAGGGAAGAGGGAGAGGTGGGATTATGCAAGGAAGAAAGGTAAGCCACAAAGAAGTGTGAAAAGACAAAATATTGAGCAGACACAGTCGAAGATAGTCAACATTTAGACACTGGTTCACAGAAAAAGTCTGGAAGAGCAAATCGTTCCATACTAAAATGCCACACTTTTCCAGACTAGAGGAACCTAGACTCCATTCTTATTCCTGCATACTTTAAGATTCACAATAAGCCACATCTGTTCAACACGGAACATGTTGCATAAATAATGGGAAACGCTTTCATACCAGACCTATTTATATAGTTGATTCTGTCCATAATCAATGTTATATTGTGAAAATGACACGATAAAAGAGGAGATCTGTGCAACTGGAAAACAAAGTACTGATGGCTGTCTGGACCCTTTCAGACATGGCTGCACAGTTGGGCCCCCATGGGCATTGTCATGGTTCTGAATGGCTAATGGGAAGTGAAACCAGAGCTTGAGATTACTCTGTAATGGCTTCTGAGAAATGTCCTCTGGTATACTATACAGCATTCAAGAGCCACATTTGTTGTGGCTTTGCTATATGCAGATTGATGTATGCATGTTTATATACAGGATGGAATTTAGGGCTTTCTACTAAAAAGGGCTCTGTAACACAATATTATTTCAAACAGCTGAATTTGTCTTCGTTGTATAAATAAGAAAGTGTAATGGTTTGCTTTCAGCCAGCTGACAGTCAGGCTGCTCTCTCTCCATGTCAGGAGGGTGAACTGCTACACAGGATTACTTTATGATTCTTTAATTGCTTTTATTTAGAACATAAAAGCAATAATCATTTCTTCTGCTGTTAAAATAATGTTACATAGATTATTCATTCCTGCTTTTTATGGCTGCACTACTCTGTTCCATACAGCTTCAGCCACTGATAGTTAATCTGGCATCTCATTAAAAGCACTTGATACAGCAGAAACAGTGGCTGAACATTTCTGTGTATTTGAAATATACTTTTTAAAAGTCCTTTTAAAAGACCTGGAAAAGGCCCAAGTCTATTTTAAGTACAAGGACTGATCCTCATCCGATGTGACAGTTTTTCAAGTCAAGACTTATTCTAAGCAGTGTTTTTCTTCCTTTCACTGATACCGTCGGCTACCTTGAAAATTTCAGTGTGGGCTGTCAAAAAATCTCATCTGTGCTCTTAGAGTTCAGAGGACTCACAGAACCCATTTACTGTAACCGTTTTCTGATGTTTCCCATTACAGCAGCATCTGCTCTGAGCATTTCTCATCATTTCTGTATTTTATCTCCTCTTACCCCGTCATGGAGACTCAAAAATGCGTACATAATTAGCAGAAATCCCCATGTTTTTGGGTATCCAGGAACAGATCAGAGACGTCGTGCATCATTCTTTCTTACTGAAATGACATGGTCGCCACAAACCACAAAGACTTTCACTCTCTGGAGGAGAGGAGAAAGTGTGTGGCACGTCTTCACACAGCCCCAGCATTAGCGCTCTGCTTTCAGACGAAATCGGGAGGATTTAAAAGGAGCGAGACTACGGTCGACCTGCTCCGAATAAGGCTGGAGCATAAACAGATCAAGAGTTAATTATTCAGACCAGCGTGAGAGATGCTGAGGGTTTCCCCAGAGATCGTGTCGGGGCCTCTCTCTCAGCATCCTGCAGTGTGGAGATTGTGGAGTTGGAAACTATTAAAACTGCTCTTACACATTAACACAAGTTGCTTAAGCATAATGTGTTTTTAAAGCACTCTACAGATAGGGCTTAAATCCTTGTCATCTTTACACTTTCCCCTGCACCACCCCCTCCTCCTCGTTAGCTGAACTGACAGGAAGGATACCTGATTTCAAAAGAGTTTCAAGATGACGCAGCTGGCAAGAAAAGGCCTCCATCAACAAAGAGCATCAAAAGCTCACAGAAGGGGAAACTTATGACGATGCCGTCCGTTTTCCAAAAAGCAAGTTGCATCTGAAACCTTTGGCATCTTTGTCCGCTGAGCTCCTCGGAATGATGCGTGAAACAAAATTCTGCTCAGTTTGCTTAGTAACCAGCTAATTGGCTTCAAGCAAATAGATTTTTAGCACGTGACGCAGTGCTTTCAAGGAACACTTAAGAACAAAACCTGACATTTTCTCCCGTGTGGCTCTACTGATTCCGATCCCACTAATGCATGGCTAACAAAGGGAGAAATGCCACCACGCCATGCCTATATAGCGAGTCACATCATTATTTCATGTGGATAGTAATTTCAGAGGGCTTGTGTTTGTGTATGTGAGATGGAGTGAGTGACAGGGCGCGTAGGTGTGCTCGAGCAGGGGGAGCGATGTTTGTTTGAAGCTGTATTTGCCCTCACCGTATAGGCTTTCCATCAGCCCAGCAGCTCGTTCGCTGTGCCGGGAAAGTAGCAGGTGTGACCTGGGAGTGTGAGTGGAGGTGTGGAAAAGGAGAAGCAGCGTAGTGGGTCTGATCGTAAATGCAGCGACACGTACTCCGTCTTTGTGATGAGCAAAGCAGAGATGATGTAAAGCCACATGCTGTCACAAGTACTCCTCCACTCCTCTGAGGTGAACTGTTAAAGTGGGCGGGTGTGTTTTGTGTTGGCTGATGTGATTAAAAAGCCCATTTTCACATTCAAAGCCTACAGCAACTACACCCAATAAGATGTCCTCTGAGTTTTTACTAATCTTGGTCTGATGACTGTTTAAGAATATGATTTCCTTGGTAATTTGGTTAAGGTTATGGAAGCAGATGAACCTTCTTCACTCCTGAAGAAAATCAGTTTACTTTGAAATAAGTCAAAACTTTAGTATTGAGGGAACCTTATGCAAATTGTTTGTATATTTTCTAGATTTGACTTTCAACGTCTTGGTTTACGTATCTGTGTTGTTGCTGTGATATAGACATTGTTGTTATAAACTACTCCAAATATTGTGTTATTATGGTTTCTCTTTCTCTTTTGCCAAGTCCTACCCTTATCATCACGTCACCTTTTTGTCTTTGCTGGCTTCAGATGCAGACATGTGTGGATTCTCTCTGGGTACTCTCACGGTCCAAAAACAGGACTGTAGGGTTAATTGGTCTCTCTAAATTGTCCAGGGTGTACCCTTGTATCAAACTTTGAAAATTAAAAAGATAAAAAATGATGGTCTGTAAAAATGACCAGCTTCAAATTAGAAGTCAAGACAAAAAGACAAACAAGGGTGAAAAACAGCTTGTTTTTCATGTTGTGTGGCTGCTTTCGCAGAAAGCAATAGTGTTCTTGTACTATTTTGGCCTCTGTGGATACGCTGCAAACAGAAAAATCTAGATTGTACTTATCACTAAACTGTCCTTTTTGAATGTAAGCTGCTAGCGTGAAGGGAGCTGAAAATTTCCACTTTAGAAAACATGCCTTGTCTAAACTTCTACTACATCAGAAGTTCATTTTCGGGCGTGCCGTAGGGGTTAGCGTGACCCACATTTGGAGTCCTTGAGTCCTCGATGCGGCCGTCGCTGGTTCGACTCCCGGACCCGACGATATTTGCCGCATGTCCATGTCTTCCCCCCTCTCATTACCCCCTTCCTGTCAGCCTACTATCAAATAAGGGACACTAGAGCCCACAAATAGCCCCCTGGTGGGGAAACAAAAAAAAAAAAAAGAAGTTCATTTTCATACCATTTAACTTGGTATATGTGAAAACACAAGGGCATCCTTTCTTGAGGCCTGAATGTGGTATTCCTTGGTTTTGAGAAAAACAATCCCTATTTACATAAAATATTTTGAATTTTTTAGCCAGACCTTCATATTTTCCTGTTCCAGAAAAAATAGCTTGGTAGTTATTAATTTACAAGAAACCTGTTGACTAAATTCTGTCATATCCAGGAACTGGTTGTAACTAAATTGTTGACTTTTAGAGTGTGCTTTGGATGAACATATTGAAGGAAACTTTGTTTAGGCTGGAAAACTGGACAATTTGAACCTTTAAATTGGAAAATGTGTGAAAATGTCTCTTTCCATTATTATGTTTGGTTGTTTGTTGCTGCAGAATGAAAAGGTAAAGTTAATTTTGTTGACCTTTTGCAGGCTTTGTACTGTGCGGGTGCCTGACTTTTCTCACAAAGGCCTCAGTGTCTATCCTTCCTTTTCACTACTCATATAGAGAATTACTGGATCTTTGTGACAGGACAACACCATGCAAGGGAGTGCAGATAGTATGTAGTTATGAATGAAAGAGGGGAACCTTGACAGTCTGCAGTTTAGTGGTTTTGTGTTAAGAAAAACAAGGAGGCCTTGTGAGATCTGTATCATGCAGCAGGAGTTCAAGAAAACTTTGTGACTGTGTGTGGGAAAGCAGTCTTGGGGGGAATGGAAAAAAAAGATCTAAAGGAGGCATTTTCATGTTGTTTGCATGCACACCATCAAGTCAAATAAGCTTAACCGCCATGCTAACCATAAACTTACACAGAGCAGAAACAGAAACTCAGTGGTAGAGCTGCTGACTGGCGTGGTGTGTCAAAGAAAGATGGCATTAAAAAGAGTTAGAACAGAGACTCAAGGTTGGAGGTGGGGTTAAGAAGGAGCAGGTGAAGAGAAAAAACCAATATGAGACAAGGGAAGGAAAGAGGAGGGAGATCAATGACTTTTCTCTAAATAAGGGGTGTTTGGGGTGGCAGCTCTATGGCTGAACTTCCGCTATGTGCAGACACTGGCACTTAACCTGTCTCCAGCGCACAGCAGCATTTGTCTGTGCAAAGCGAACACACATGAGAGACTCCCCTGTGGCCTTTCCCTGTACTAATTCTGCTTCTTTTCCCAATGGATCTGGTTAGACACTTCGTTAACTCCAGACTCCCTGACTCCCCCTGCGGTCAATAAATCCCCAAGCACCTCCTGGGACAGTTTTTTTTTTTTTTTTCCCTTTCTTGCAGAATGTTAGAGTTGCAGTACCCTAGTTCAGCAAGTGTGGATTTCACACCTAGCTTTACAATACTACCTCAAGCACAGTGTCACAATACTGAAACCAAAGTGTGATGGTGTCTGTGTGCCATTAATTACTTTCGACTCTTTGTGACACATTGAAATACTTTTTTATCTGGTTTTCTTCCTCGAATGATATTACTGAGGCCAGCTAAATTTCTTAGCCGTGGGAATTCCTGGAATGTTTGAACACACACTCATCAACACACACATAGTACTACGTCACTGTTTCTGAAAAAATGTATCATTCATGGCTTAACTATTTATAACGCTTAGCTATTTAACTGTTTATATTTGTCAAAGATGGGCAAAAAATCTATTCTGGTTAGCAGATTGCAAAAAATTTGAACATTTTTCTTTTGGACCATTTTAATTTGTATTGACATTTTGGGGCAGGATAAATGTGATGTAAATTCTTTTGAACTTATATTTTACAGTCCCAAAACAGTTCTGTTCTCGTGATTGCACTGTCTTCCTAGTTTATTTTATATGGGCCTTCTAAAGGGACAGACCAGGAACTAAAATACAAAAGTGTTGTCTGACTGTATAAATGTGCTTAATATTACTGAAAAGGGCATGTCGACTTGTAATCTTTGGCACTTTTCCAACTTGCGTGTGTGACGGATGGAAAAGGGAGAAACTGCCTGATAACAAGGAAAAGAAATCTAGAAAAATGTTTCCTTGTCGGATAAGAAGCATTCATTAAGTAAACAATTCACTGACAAGTCAAAGCAAGTGGTGGAGCAATGTGAACTAAGAATGAAAAGCGTTTGCAGTGGTTAAGGCTTTAAAAACATTGTCAATAGGGCACACAACCAACGAAAGCCATCAGTCATTTTTAGTGGTCATGGAAACATATTCTGTAACAATCACAGAAGGTTTTTCCCTGGCTCACTTGAAACTGCTCCATTCTTGCTGATTCTCACGCACAGTTCTTCACAGCTGCATAAAAATCTCGGCTCATGGGGAAACTTCCTCTAGGCTGGATTCAATAATGACAGTGACATGAATGGCAGATTCAGGGGATTCTGACCTGGATTCACTTCCACCGCCTCACCATCCCTTTGCTTTCCCCTCATCTCTACCCCCACATAAGTAATTTACTCCGTAACTTTCACAAGCGTAATGGGTGACTGTGTCTGTTGAATTGAGTGAGCGTAATGTTGAAGTAGTTCAGGCTTTGTTGTGGTTATTTTTTCCGGAGGCAAACACAAGTAAAGGTATTTCCAACAACGGGGCTACAATGATGTAAAGGTTACTGCTGTGACGTGACCTCTGATTAGATTCCTTACAGATAAACTTGATAAATATGAAACCAATGCTTTGGTTAAAATGTGTTCTCTGGTTTCGATATTATAAGCCCTGTGGTTTGACATTGTGGCTTAAACCGTCCTCTTGTGTATTCCCAGCTCAAGACGAGTAGCAATTATGGTAAGAGGGGGGAAAAACTTCTGTTGGGTGCATTTAAATAGACAAACCAGTATATAGACCCATAGAGAAGATTAAGCACATCCTTAGTTTTTTGTTGACATCTAGCTGCTCTGTGGTAAATATCAAAATCTCTATTGCGGTTGCGAGTGCTTCTGTTTCTTGCAGCTTGTCTGAGTCACAGAAACTTTTTTCTTTCAGATATGACAGCAGAAACACCATCAACTATTAGTCATTCTAATGGATTACTTGACAAAATGACGATGATGGAGGAGTAAAGCGTTGAAGAGAGTTGGTTCAAGGTACCTTTTGCTCTGTGGTCTCAGTTGTTGTGCTGTGCTTGTAGACCAGACAACTCCCTCCATGTTGACTCAAAGCCGACCTCGGTTTCCACTTATCTCAGCCCTGAAAAAGTGGACGCTACTAGTGATGCTGCATACATTGCAGCGGTGCGTCAGACCAGGTTTCCTTGTTTCATTAAGAGCCCCTTTGGCTATGAAGCCCAATAACGAGCTCTATAAATTGAATGAGCATCCACATGTAGAGCTCTATAAATCGAATGAAAGGGGTTTAATGTGTGTTGAGTGCCAGATCGGTCATCCTACTGTGCTTTTATGATTGTTTTGGTTTTGTCTTTGAGGTTGCCTTAATTTTTCTGTGATAACTCTTTCACCACAATTTCCACATGGTCAACGATGAAGTAAAAGCCTCCAGACTCAGTGACTTGTTGGGGTGTCTGTGCATTACCTTGATCATGTTTGAGTTTGACGTCTAGCTAAACTGATATTAAGATAGATGCTTTTGCATAAAGCCACAGTAAAGAAAAAAGGAGCCGCCTCAGATTCCACAGCAGAGAGATGGATGGCTAGAGCTGGAGACAGAGTGTCTTGTCAGTGTTTTAAATTTTGGGACACAGCATGGGGGAGTTAAGGAACGCAGTCTACACAATGGTGCAGAAATCCTGATGCGATGCTCTTATATGGATTTATAGCAGGCAGCACAGCTTTAAGCGCACTTATGGAGGATTATGTGAAGGCTTCCTGTTGGCTATGGGAATGTAAAACAATTAGTCGCGGGGGAATGTACGTTAATTCCCTTAAACTTTGTTGAATCACAGTTATTAGGAATAGCTGCAACATAGATACAATGAAGAGGCACTGGTTCTTGAAAATCAGTCTCCCAGTTTTGATTGATTAAATAAATAGTTAAATTGATTAAATAAATTTCATCCAGAGAAATCTGAGTAAGACTTCCAATTGTTGGTTAGTACGTCTAATACATAACATTTTGCCTAGTCATGCATTCTCATTGATAGGTATGGGCCTTACTGCAATTCTTAGCACCGTTCCTTTGCAGAAAGGTTATTCTCTGTTTGTGTCCTGCCTAGAATCTTTCTGTGTTAAATTTAGATGTTTAGTTATGTGCATCTTTGGGTTCTTACTAGGTACTTCGACCTCCTCCGACAAGCCAATAAGATGCATGTTAGCTTACGTGGAGATTCTAAATTGTCCTTAAATATGAGTCAGAGGGTGTTACCCTGTGATGGACTAGCAAACTGTTCAGGATGTACTTCTCATTTTTCTATTGCCTTCTGGAAATGCACACTAGAAACCCTGTAAGGATTAAGAAAATGCTGAAAATAGACAGATATTAAAACTACTGCTTCCCTGCTAAAGGAATTAAGACAGCAAGTCTTATAAATCAGTGCAAGACACGGAAGGAAAGGACAAGGGATGGAACGCAGATACTGTCCCACAGAGCACAAGCACAGCCAGTAATTGGAAGATTAAAACATACACTAGTTTTATTGATTTTTGCTTGACCTTCTGCTATTGTACTCTGTGTTTTTGTGCATGCCTCAGTGAGCATATCTGTCTGACAAGTTATGTACTTGGTGCGATGAAGCCACATTTGCTGGCTGCACATCAAGATCACTTTTTCCTAACTCGAGTCGGATTCCTCTCTTTGTGCCTGCTCGTCATCCCGTCAGCCTGGATCACACAGGTCTCAAGCACAGATGCCTTGGCTGGCTTTCCCATGCGTGTTGGTGCGAGTGTGCGTGTGTGTGTGTGTGTACACCGCCTGCTAGCCCTCAGCAGGACTGCCAGTCAGTTTGTGACTTCACTCCCACACAACTCAGTCTCTCCTGCTTTCTCACCAGTTGTCTCCTTCCCTTGCTCGTTTATTTTTTCTTCTGCTTTTGCTATCTTTCGAATCTTTCATATTCCAAACCAGACTGCGAAGACATTACGACATTCACCATCCTTTCATCATTTATGTTAAATACACATAAGAATTTGAACATCTATCCACATCCGCTGCAGTTTGGTAGATCGGACAGTTGGTATGGCCTCAAAAATAAGTGCAATGTGGGCTATTCTTCCTTGAGTTGGTATCATATTAATAATTTGGAAACCATGCAGGGTACAAATGACAAAATACTGGCCAAACTGAGTTATAAAATATAGGAAATGTTGGAAATGTCCTCTATATGAACACTCCTGATTACAAACTTTAATATGGCCGCCTCTTGTATAAAACTGTGTTAACTGCAAAGACAAACAATTTGTGTGTATTTTCATCTGTTTCTGTTTTATTAAACAGTACCTTACAATATGTGATAGTGGTGGTAGTTGTATTAGTGCTTAGTACAATATAGAGTTCAATACAATATATAATACGTACAATACACAAAATGCAGACAAATGCATTATTATTAAATGTAGCACATGTATTAGTTCATGTATTGCTATTCTGGTTGGCCTGGTTACCAAACAAAATGAGTGAGTAATGTGTTGGTTTACCAACTTGCAACTAGAATATGATGTTCAATGTGATGTCATTCCCAGATGTGAGTCAACCTTTTTTGTCAATTTTTCAGAGCAACAAGAAACTCAGTTTTATTTTGTATTTGTTTCCGTCATTGCAGTTATTTTAATAAGTCTAAAAGAACAGCCCAGAAGTTGAGCCTATAATGGTTTAGTTATGTCTCCAAACAACTGGACTAATAGGTCCAAGTGATTAGATTGAGGAAAACCTGACTAGTGCTAATTGGAGGCAACCTGCAGTCTCATCATCTTTACCACAAGTCAACTCAAGACAACTGGCATGTGATGTAACGTAAAGGAAGGTCTCCTACCTTTCTAATTACTAACTGGGGACAAAAGAAGCTGCCAGTGTCGTCATTCCTTAGAGCCATCTCTGAAGTCTTGTCTATAGAGGTTTTGGGCTACTGCGAAGTCTTTTTTATAAATAGTTGAAAGCTCATTAACCTTTTTCTCTACTCAGTGGAGGATGGGATTGATGCAGACGAACCTTTTTCATTTAAGCCCTTTCCAGGCTGTGCAGGGTGTTATCAGTTTAAGGCCCTTTCTCATGATGTAATGCCTGCCAAAGGGGAGAAAATAAAAGAAAATCAGAAAACCAAATAAGCTGCCAGATAGGTATATTTATCTTAAGGGTACAGAAACTGTCCTAGTTATTTATGGGTCTCCTTGAAACTCTTGAAGACAGCTGCTTAGCTTGTCCCATCCTGCAGCACAACACAAGTGGACAGACAGGACTTTGTACACACACAACAGCAGGCTATTTTCTCCCCTTCCTCGGTAATGCACTATCGACCTCCTCTACTTTGCAGACCTTGGCCTGGCCAGAGGCCCCAGCCTGCTACGTACACCCACATATATACACACATGCAGACTGTGGCCACCATGACCTTTTTAGATCACGAAACGAGACTTGATTTCCAATATGGCTTTGTCTTCCAGCCGTCTGCTCCATCCTTCCTTCCTTTCTGCATCCTTCCTCCAGTCGGTGTTAATGTGATTAAGCTTGTGTGCCTGCTTCCTGCATGCTGTTTTCTTTTGTCTGTCTTTCTCTCTGCTTTTTTTGTGCCCCACTCTCTCTCTTCAGCCCACCTTCCTCTGCATGCTGTTGAAGCTGAGGTAATGCCTCGCTGGGGTTCTTTCCTGTGGACCTCTGCGGTGTGCTAATTCACTAATTCATTTGATCAAACCTCCGTCTTTATAGTTTTGCCGTCGACCTTTCCGTCAGTTCGGAATCTAATCTTTAGCCTCAGTACTGCTTCCTCCTCTGTGCACACAATGTCATTTTCTGTCTAAATTGGGTAAATGTAGCAGGGCTGAGGGAATCACAGCGTGCTCAGTGAATCATAAAGGCAACTTTACCTGCAAGTTCTCAATGTGTTGATGTGCATGCAAACACATCATTTTACTACATCGGGCTTACTTGCCAATAAGAAGATTTACCCTGAAGTAAAAATGTATGTCAAACCCAGACAAGATTATTGATGTCAACATTGTCTACTAACTTGCCACTCGTGATTTGGCCATGCAGTTGACCTAACCTTTAAAAGTCCACAACCGACAGGCTGAACCTGCCGATTTTCTTTCTTTTCTCTCCTCCATACAAGGAAAGGCCACCAGCGGCTTCTCGACACTTCATTTATCAAGAACCCAAGGCCAAAATTTTCAAAAGCGAAACAAGTTTATTGAAATAAAAATGGCTGATCGCTTCAGCTGCACTGCTCAGTCGTCCCCTCCAGCATTCCCAAATCTCATTAAGCGGTGGAGGGCCCCGCAGGGTTTTTGGTGCTGGTCTTTACAGCTCTGGAAAGGAAGAAAAAAAAAAAAAAGAAGCTCATTTTAAATTGCCTTAGCTTATATTTATCTGCCGTTGCCCTGGATAGAGAGCGGTACAGGGATTGTGGCGATGACTGCGATGTGCATAAAAATGACTACTTACTTGTTTTGTAGAGAGGAATTTCATGTGTTAATTTTGCGCACTCTCTTCCTTCAATACCTTACTGCTACCTCTGGCAGCAGACACTGAGCTCTGTTCTTTGGTGAAAGTGTGAAACTCCACATATATTCAGACCATTAATTCAAAGAACAGGAGACTGTGGGCAGATATAAAGGCAGGAGGTTTGAAAATGGTGGAAATGTCTCGGTTTCATTTGAATTCCTGATGTCTTCGAGTGTGTGAACTGTATCCTTATTAGAGTCTGCAGTGGAAAACGGCACATTTTAGGGCTGATGAGGATGAGGAGAAAACAGCCATATGCTGAGGCCTGTTTGGCCCAACAGCTTCAAGTTTGTCCTGCAGCCAGCTCTGGCTGCCTGCAACAATATTTACAGCTGTTTTTTTGGCAGGTGTGAGTCACTGAACAAGCGATTTGTTATTTGGCAAACAAGTCTCTACCGCCTTGGCTATAAGGCTGAACGAATGCTCCTCATGTTTCATTTTTAACGGTTCGCTAATTGGACGACATTAAAATAGGGGTTGTAATACGTTTCATATGATTTTTTTACTTATCAGTTTGTATTGCTGGTGATGATGGGATTTATATTTATATTGAGAGCAGGGGCAAAGGCACACTGTGTGTTGTAGAGAAAGGAGACTGTGTGGTCCACATCTGCAGTAGGGCATAATTTTCCGATCATAAAGTGTTTATCTCGGTTTGAATCGGCTGTCTCTGTAAAATCTCTAAAGATCTTTTCTTTACTCTGAGATTTCCCAAAGGCTGCCAACATTTGCAAACATTTAATCAGAGGGGTTGAAAGCACAAAATGATAACCCAGAATGTTGGAATATCTTTAGCCATGGTAGAAAAGTCTTCAAAATAGCTTTCTACATCGTTTGTACCTTAACTGACTTTTTAGTATCTTAGTGACACTGAAAATGGCTAAGTTGAGTCTTGACTTAGTAACAACGCCCACATTGAAATTTGTTACTCTTAGCAGTCAGACATGATCCATTACCTGGTTGGGAAACATATTTGTGATGCTTTGAATGGGACGTCCAGTGAACATGCCGTTCAAGCTGAAAATCGGTTGATTCCAGTCAGCAGTCGATTTATAGATGCACATCTTTCTTTGGCTACCCGAGACATAATTTTTTAAGTGATTTGTTCCTGAAGTGATCCTTACTTCAGCTGAAGTTTGTGAAAGTATCCAAAAATAGGCAAATGCAGCACAGACTTGACCTGCTTCAGTGATTCCATGATATGAGAATGATAGTCTGCTTTCATTTCTATTCTAATTTTAATACCTTGGAGGACAAGGATTTTACTCGCTCGTGTAAGCACAAAATGCCACCCCAGTAAAACAGTTTGAATAAACAAATGTTACTTTTTCAGTTTCCACAGCTCCACTTTCCCCAGCTTTATTCTTGGCTTGACGTAATAATCTTAATGATGATGTAGTCTTTTTATAATTCCCTCAGTATGCTCTAGGAGAAATTTGATTCCATATTCCTGATGTGTTTAGCACACCTTTTCTGGCTTTCTTTTTAAGCTGTACAAAAGCAGAATTCATGCTAATTGCGAGCACCAATTATATTTATGTCTACAGATTTCCTCTGTTTCTGCTCATTCCCATCTTTCATTTTCAATTCAGTCTTATAAATGCCAAAGAAGAAATAAGACCGCTGACAGTTTCTTGCTGAGCTGCTACAGTGGAGTGATTGTGAGTGTTTCTTGCAGAACATCAGCTTAAATTAAATGGCACATTTTATAGGAGCGGTGTAAATCACCCAACTCTGGTCAATGTTTTTAAAGACACATGCTTCAAGTTTAAATTATGCGTTGGGTGCAATTAAAGCTACTTTAAGCTGCGTTTTTGGAATGCCGGTGCAGGTATGCGGGGACTGGGGGTAGGTGTTAATAATTACCTTAGTTAGTCAGCTAGCAGTTTTTGACTCAGCAGGCTGTTTGAGGGAATCGGGCTTCTCCTGATTCGTTTCATGGTAAAACGAAGCGTTTTGTTGAAACCTGTCTTCCGCAGACAAAGGGAAATGAGGACAGGGTGTCACTGTGCCATGAAGCCAAGAGGCAGTATGAGCGAACCGGGCCAAAAGCAACAGCTGACCCACACTGCTCACAAAGAGCGACACATTCTCTCTCTGCTAGCAGCACAGAGAGCACGCTTTTCTGCTGACTGACTTTTCACATGTGCATTTACATCGACTGCAACTGTCAGCTCCTCAACCCACACAGCGTGTTCTGTTCTTTTCCTGCATGTGTGCTAGTCCTGGAAGCTGTGGGACCTAAAAAAGCCCCAAGTTGTTTAGCACAGTTCGTCTGCTGATTTTATATCAGCAGACGATACTGCTGCTGCTGAAGGCCAGAACTGGAGTTTTTTTTTTCTCTTTTCCCCTAATAATAAAAGCTTATGAATCCGTTAGATGCCGAAATTGTGATGACACAAACGCAAGTGCGTAAAGGTAAAGAGCCAGTGTAAATAATAAGCTCAGCAACGTCAGCTGGAATCAAAACCAAGGGTGTGCCATGCATGGATGGGTGTCGGTTACCAGGCTGTCTGATGATAAGCGAGACAGTTGAGTTGATAAGTGTGGGTCTGTGTCATATATGCAACTTGGTGAGCCGAACGGGTGGAACTGGAAGGTCTTGTTTTTATACAGGGCTCCTATCTTTTCAGGAGTCATGGTGGGTTTCCACTGGATCTGTCTTCTAGGTCAAAAGCAAAGACATGTCTGCTCAGTTGGTAATTAGAGCTGCAGTTACCACAATATAATAATAATATGTCAGGTGAGAAAAGGGTTGTGTATTAAGCAATGTCTGGAGTTTGATTAGGATATTTCTGGGTTTGGGTAAATATCAGAAAAGAAAATATAGAATGAAACAATATTTGCGTTTCTATACTTAATTTTCTATCCTGCTCTCCAAAGGTGTTTTCTAATCCATCCATTCCTCCACTTTTTCAGCCGTCTGTCGCTGTAGGAAGTTCCTTCCTTCCTTCCTTCCTTCCTTCCTTCCTTCCTTCCTTCCTTCCTTCCTTCCTTCCTTCCTTCCTTCCTTCCTTCAACATGATATATACTGATTAGTTAATGAATCCTGACCACCATAGAAGTACTTTCCATAAATTTGTAGTAGTTTTGTTTGTAAACTAAGAAGAAATTAACTTTGAAAATTAGATTCTGGAGAAGTCTGGAATCTGGACTTTAACATATGTTGTGTTATTTTTGGATTATTTAAATAGTCTGCCATTTTCTAGCTGTTCTTTGTGTTTTTAATCAAGCCTTTAGCACTGAACAAGGGAGGATGATGCCCTTTTAACCAAGCAACAAACACAGATTGTCATACAAAAGATTCAGCACACACACATAGACCATCACACACACACATTGAGGTCTTTCTCTCCCCCGTTTCACCCCTCCTCCCTGTAGACTCTGTGGCAGGTTAATAAAATAAACATACATCCACCGGTGGCAGAGGAAGGCATGTCAGGCTCCCTTAGCTGTCATCAGCTGGCTGTTATTTGATGCATGTGTGCGAGTCTATTTCCAACACGGTCTGTCACTTTCAGCCGAGGGTTGTCTGTCAACCCCTCCCTTACTTACCCCCCCTCCTCCTCTGTTAGCACCACCCCCTCAGGACACGTCGGAGCACATATGCGACTGCGTTAGCGCAACGAGCTGCGTATCGGTTAATAGGTGTTCATCACAGTGGTAGGATAATGTAATTCTACCCTATCTGGTTAACGGAGACCTCTTCCTGTTCCAATGTTATATGATAGCTGTTATTGGTGTGAATTGGGTTTCAGTTTTATCATTAAGCAGAAAAACACTGCATAGAACTCTTTTTGTACGACCATGTTCAGTTTTGGGTCTTTTTGTGACGGTAAAGTTAATGTTTGGGATGTTGGGGGGTAAGTATTGAAAGAGCAATGGGCATTTGATTTACTTTGGCAAATATTTCCCATGCACCGAGCCAAATTCATGGTGAATTGATCCATTTTTTTTCCCCCACTACTCTTAGTTACATTCTTTAGAGATCAAGTACTGCCTCGAAGTAGCTGTGTGTGTGTGTTTGTTTGTGTGTGTGTGTGGGCCCTTGTCCTCTAAAAGCTTTGTGGTATAGGCCAAGCACAACACAGCTGCCCACCCTTCCAATCTGTCTCTCTCTTTCGCTCTCCCACACACACTTGTGCACGCACACACACTCCGTCTTTGAAGTTTGTCCCAGTCCAGTAGAGTGGTACAGGGTCAGGATGGAGAGGAGGATTAACGAGGCCCCTGGTATAGAGGGATGAAAGGATGGTTGGATGAATGGTCTTTATGAAGTGTTAGATGAGAGGAGGGAAGGCCAGGTGATGATGGAGAGTAGACTTTGGGCCTAAAGCAGACATGGTGATAAGAGAGCCCAGATCTAAGGTTCAGATTAGAGATGGGATCAGTTTTTGATATCAGCAGAGGGTTTAAAGCCCCCCTCAGTCACAGTGTTTTAATGCTGCTGTTCCATGTCAGTCTACATGTGTAACGGTTCTCTCTAAGGCACAAAAGTAAGATTTAGGCATAGGCTGATAACTAGAATCAAAAGTGCACTTAAAGTTAGGGTTTAAAAACTGCTAGAAGTTTGTCATCATGCCATTCTTTTGGCTTAAAAGTAAAATAGCTTTAGTGACCGGACTTTTCTATGGTAGTATGGAGGATTAAACTGTGAAATGGTACCCGTCTCCTACTCGTTGCCGTGAAATGTAAAACATGGATGATAACATAGGACAAATTTGCCTACATGGAAATATGGTGGGTCAAAAAGCAGTTATTGGAGTCACGTTATGCTTACTAAGGTTAAATTAAACCTACTGTTCTGAACCTGTGAGCTGGTTGGCAAGCTGTTTCTGTGTTTACTCCATGAAACTGAGTATTTTTTAATTTGAGGTTGTCTTACTGTGAGAATCTCATACGGTATATCTCTGGTTTTAATATATATATATATCTTTTCCTTTTTGTTCCTCTTTTAAGATAAATACATCCTGTTTGCTGAAGTAGGTGGTGTGAAGACTCTTGCTTTAACTCATACCTTTCCGAAAGCCTGAAGCCAAAATATTCTGATACTTGGTAGAATTTTCTTGACAGTGACATTGTTTCAACATTTCCTAATGTATAGAACAATAAACAGTAAAAACTTTTATGTTAACATTTCTTTTAAACAGGACCATATATAATTGCAATCAATGCATTTCCTTATTTACTCTTTATCTTGCTTTTGTGTTTGGAATAAGGTTAGGTTGTTTGTGTCATTCCCACAACAAAAGAAATGACAAGGGGGTTGCATTGTTGCCCCAGAAGAGACTGAAAACAATCCGCATATTGAGCGCACACTGCTGTGAATATATGTGAGCACACATCCCACTGTGTTAAGCCTCCGCCCCTCGCCGCGTCTGCGCTGTTCAGCATTAAACAGACAGTGATTGATCTACGGTGTGATTGTTTACTCTGCCTTGCTGTTGGTGATGGATGACGATTTGCGCACGTTTGAATCGTCGGTGTGAAATACGTTGGCGAGGAGGACGGAGGCTGTTCTTCTTTAAGCGGAAACGCCTGCAGGACTGTGGGCCAACCTTCACACGTAGCTTAGTCTCTTATATTAAATGCCCTCCTCCAGTGCTGCAGAAAGGCTGCGATTTCCACCTCTCTCTGAGATCCTAAACAATTAGCATTTCTTAAATACGTTGAAGCTGGGTAAGTGTGTGTTTGTTGCATTCATAAATACAAAAGGCATACATTCAGCCTCAAACGTGACACACCTCTTTCAAGAGCTGGAGCTTTAATTCAGCAGGCTCTTTGTCCTTCGAGATGCCAGCTGACTGAATTCCTTCATCATTACAAAGCTCCGGTGTTCGGAGCTTCCTTCTGTCCACGGATGACAGCAGCGAGACATTTCTAACACCCTCTTCAGTTACCATCTTCCCAAGAGGCCAAAAATGAGTCGTGGCGAGTGAATAGAAAGGAAACAGGAGACACAATACCTACCTGTTCTCTCTTTCTCCTATCAACTCTCTGGTGACATCCCTTCATTTCTTTTTTTTTTTCTTTTTTGCTTCCAGAAACTGTCTAGCTCTTAGATTTGCTTTCACACGGACAGATGGCTCCAACTCTGGCTCAGGCTTTAAACAAAAACCAAAACCCAAATCCTCAATCTTCTTCGTGCTAATACGTCCCCTCAGTCCCCTCACACACACACACTATTTTTTTCCTTTTTTTATTTTTTCAAAATGTTACTCATAGGAACGGATGCTTTGTTGGTGTGCCAGTGTTTGTAAAGCTACATCTTGTTTCTCCATTTCATAAATGCTTCTTTTCGTGTGCCAAAAAAACATCTCTCTGAGGCTGGGCTCATTTGAAGACAATAGGAGGCGTTTTATCCCGTCCTCTTGTTGCCGAGCTCGCAGCTGCAAGCTAAAGTCTTAATGCATGCTGTACAGTAGCTCAGAGTTCAAAGCAGCTAATCAAATCTGTCTATACCCTGATCTAGTGTGCAGAATGTTTGCTTACGTAATGGTACAAGTGGCTCAAACTCTGCGGTTATTTTAAGGTTCACAGCTAAAACCTTTCAGAGTTGTAATTCAAAGATGATAAGCAGCATTCCTGCTTTAACACCACGAGCATTCAAGCCGGTTTTACATTCAGAAACTGCATATCAAAGAATCTAAAAGTCCCATTTCACCTTTCAGTTTTAAATAAGAATCATGTGACCACAAACTCTTGCAGGAAAGGGGATTTGCTCCACATTGGCAGTTGAAAGGACGGCCTTTCTTTCCCTCTCCCCTGTGCTTCCATGACACTTTGTCATGCAAAGAAGCCCTTATCTGGCTCCGGTTGGGGGTTAAAGGAGCCAGAGAGAAATGGCTCACTGGCTCCCCGGGGGACAACAGAAATCAGCTCGCGGTAAATAAGTGACTGTGACTGACGGGTCCTTTTGAGAAGAGCGACTCAGGCCTACCCACCAATGTGCCCGTCAGGAGGTCAACTTTGACCCCCTTCCCGACCACCTGCCTGCCCCAATCTTTGACCTTTTTTTTTTAAGCTGGACTTTTCTGCTAAAAGGTTGATAGATGCTACACTTTTGAGCCAAAATGGATGAGGGAGTGTGGGCCAGGGCCAATAGTGTTCACGCTGTTACTTCTTCCAAGGAAGTGTGAATCAATGTCTCTTCACGGGGTGAGGGGCTTTTGGCCCAATAGAATCCCCTTGGTCCAAACAAGGCAGAGATTTCTTTTTTGTAAAGTGCAGAAATGGACTCAAGTACAATAGCACTGAGCTGAGTGATTACCAAAGACATTTATTATGGGCTGGCTAAAATAGAGCAGATGCCAGATTAAGTTATTGTTTTTTATGCCCAATCTAGCTTGACAGTGTTTATTCTTGTGAGACAATTAGCTCAATATAGCCGAAAGACTAAATCCAATAAAAGACGCTCGCTGTAATACTTTTATCCGATACTGAGGTGTGTGGAGCAGCATGGAGTGTGATAAGAGTCTTTCCAGGTCAAATCTCCACTTTGTTAGTTTACACCCTATTTTGTACCCACACATTGCTGTTCTGGGATGGTATTTTATTTTTTTTTACCTTCTAGAGGAGTCGTCGATGTAATTTTTAGTAAAACACATTAAGGTATTAAGTAAAGCAGAAAAAAAGTCAACCTTTTGCATAAGGATAATGAAAGCATGGTTTTAACCCCATTTTAATTGAAAGTGAAGCATAAGATCACTTACCAAAAATATACTTATTTTACTGTTGGTGTCATTCAGTTGAGGAAGTTCTGTCCACATATGGTTTTACAAACACATGAAAAAAATCCATCCAAAATCAGTCTCTCTTTTAAAACTATCCTAAGATATAAAATAATAATAAAAATTTTTGACCAAAGTTGCTTGATCCACACTGGAAGGCCAAAGTGCCTCCAGAGCTCTAGGCCTTAGAGTCGTCCCATAGATCCTGGCATTTTTCTACACATTTTTCCCCCCTAATAAACAAAACCCTTATGTAGAACCTGTCTTTAATATTCAATCAAACTATTTTTGTCTGATATAAATTTTGTATTGCACTGTATGTGCATTTGGATATTTTCTCATATGATGAAAATATGCAAATGCGAATTGTTAGTTTGAAACGTTTATGCATAACTTTGTCTTAACAGCAATAAAAGGGTAAGCATTGAGTCATTGTGCAAATAAGAGTTTGCACAAATTTTTTTCTATTCTCCCATGAATAATTATTGATTAAAGGAGCTGGTCATTTTGTGTGTGGACCACCCGATGCCCCCGAGGCCTATGTTTTAGATAAGGACTGCACTAATGCTGAAAAATGTGCTGTTTATAGTTTAAGCTGAACATTGACTGTAGGATCCACATTTTATTTATCTGAACAATGTAGGTGGAGATGAATATTTTTTGAGAGATTTAATTCATCTGCAGCATAGCTATCGTTTTCTATTATAATTGTAAACGCAAATATTTTTATTTGGTGGCAGATTCTTAGACACCCTGAGTATCTAGCTGGGATTGTGGAAACCACAGAACCAGCATTTTGTTAAAGAAAACACTTGGTCGGGTGGGTGCGTGCGTGCGTGTGTGTGCATAGTGAAGTGTTTACACATGTACATCCAGCAGGAAGCCCCACTTGCTCTGCAGTCTGTCATGTCTGACACATGTTTTCTGCAACTCCAGTTGTTCTCAATTAATACATCTTAGCACATGTGGGTTTAGGAATAAAACGGCAGACTTTATGATGCTGTGTGTAGACTCGGTTGAGGTGAATGTCATGAACAAGCGGTGCAGGTTCAGACAGTTGGTGTAAGCAACTGTGCTTCTTAGGTAGGTGTCCCACCAGGCAAATGATTACTTGCTTGTTAAATTCAGTAATTAACTTGTCAATGTGGCAGTTGTAGTAGGTTGTTCACTTCAGTTTGATTCATTTATTGTTTTAATATGTAGAAATAGAACAAGGCAAGATGTTTGCATTTTATTGAAATGATAATTTTATGGCCTTTTGCACTGATTTGTTCGAATGCTCTCACTATTGTGAGAAGTAGGATAAAATGTGTCTATTCAGCCACAAGTCCAGATCTTTCTGGTCACTGAACATTAATGAGTGTTAAGTTCTGTGAACACTCTTCAGTGTGGAAGTTCACGAGGAACACTAAAACTGAATATTTTAGCTCCAGACAAGTGATAGAATAAGACAGCAGAGTATACATTTCACTATTTTTATAGACAGTGAGACATTATCCTATGATAAAATCACTTTATAATTTAGTTGTTGTGTGGGATCTGTTTGTCTGGAGAACTTTCTCGGATATAAAAGCTTTGAGGTTTTCCATGAATCATCATATCTGTTTCTCTCTTATAGGAAGAGATATTTGATGCACTTCCCAAGAGATGGTGGAGCCACTTTCCCAGTTTAGAGGCTAATTACATTTTGCCTATGGATCACTGCAGTCATCATTAATGTCTTCTTTCTGTTAGCCAACCACAATGTCTACTGACCTCCCACCACCTTCAAGATCTCTGCCCTTTCTATTTCAGATATTTTTCTGTAAATATTTTATGTTCTTGATATGCATAGATTAATAAATTGATATCCAAACAGGATCCATGTTGTAACATTTTAAGCAATCCGAAATATACCTGAGCTGGATCTGTTCTTTTTACAATCAAGCTGAAGGTTATATTAGCCTTCTTTCAGCTAACTGAGAGTGGATAGCAGTAAATGCTGGTCTGAATGTATTTTGTTTCCAAAACATCTGGAGAAAACATATTTTTCTGGGATGTTATTGAAAGGACTTTAAATTGTAGAAACTGTAGGACAGCAAATTTTAGTGGTTTGAGGCGGTAACCTCCTTTAAAACCTTGGTTATACCTTGAAACCAATTAGGGCTGTATAATTATATCGATTCTACAATATTTATAAATTTTTTTTCACCCTCGGAAGGTATCGATTTTTTATCCATGAGTATCGATACATTAAACCATAGGGGTCCATAGGCTACCGTCTTTTTAGCATGTCTGGTTTGTAACAGCGTAGCAGCAAGACTCCCCCTCCCCCAGTCTCACTTTTAAGTTGTGCTTAAAGTGCACATTATAAACTACACACTAGTTTTTAAATTGTGTTAATAGGCCAAGTAAACCCAGAGTTATGCTAAAATAAGTAAACCATATTTTTCCAAATGTCAGAGAAATGTCAAAAACCGGCTTTTCCGGTTATGAGAAAGGGAGCTGAAAAACGAAGAGGGGAGACCCGCAGACTCAGTCTGGGCGCAGTGAGGATTGCCATGATGACGATGGCAGATTGATCATTCTTATTAGCAACTGACAATGAGATCCTGGCAGTCTGAGAGGCAGCTACTCAGAGATCCAAGCAGGGGAATGGCGGCGCTGCGCAGCTGCAAGGAGTCGATCACTAAGGGGTGAGGCAGAGCCACTCCGCCAGGAGCTAGTAGTAAACTTCTTACAGCCACCGCTAACTCCGGGAGCCAAGGTAGAAAAGCCTTTTCCCTATAGTCCAAAAGACTTTTATTACTCCAAAATGCAGCCACAGTATGTCCAAAAGAAAAACATAAGTGAAATAATTTGCATATTGTGAGTCTACAGAGACTGATAATCTCCTCACTCAGCTCCTGGATCACTGTTGAAACTTTGAGTTTCATGTCAAATCCACATGAATTAAATGACAGAAACTAATTTTTTCACTGCATCTTTGATTCATTTTGTCCAGCTGTAGACTTTTAGACTCTGTCCAATCAGAGTCAGCTATTGTGTAGTTGGTGCCTTTAATCAGTTTTCAGTTAATTAAATCCAAGTCTCTGAAACAAAAAATGTCACTAAAATCACTCTGTCCTTCTAAAGCCTTTCAGGAAATTGTAAAATTGCATTGTTTGCCAAATATTGTGATCTATATTGTATCACAATCAAAATATTGTATATTGTATCGTGTCGTGAGATTATTGTATTGCTACACCCCTAATACCAATAATGAGCCAGATTCCAGTGTGGACATGCTTATTTGTGGTATTGTTAGGGAGAAAGAAACTTGCACTTTTCAATACTTTTGAACAGATTACTCTATTGTGGTTGTTATAAAACCTGTTATGTTTATAGAATGCCGTTGTCCAACATACACATGTATGTATTGGGATAGTCTGTTTCTGTGGTTGTTTCACCATATGCCATTTGAAAATGTTAGTGGAGAGGGTGATTAAATGTTTATGACAATTACATTTTTTTATGGAATTAATCTTTTCTACTGTTGCCTTGAGCTTTGTTACAGGAATGAATTTCTGCAAAGTCACTGACTTGGTCTGAGGATTTATTACACAATGGATTTAATTTGACTTCTTTGTATTATGACCAGGATTTAATTGGAATTAAATTTGAATCTGTCTATTTGATTGCATTGATTTGGTGATATATTCCAAGATATGACTTTGACCAGTTCTTCTTGCAAAGTGTATCAAGATGACATCCATTGTCGATCGTTGCTAGAAACAACTCACCTTAGTTTGATGCGAGAGCCCAGGTGTTGTGCCCTTTGACAATTTAGGATATTAACTTCTGTCTTGCTTTGTTTGCATATGGTGTGGATCATCGCAACATCTACCAATGCCCACAGTTTTATCTAGATCACAGGCACACACCCAGGGTTTGTGTGGAAACGTTCCTCCACAAAGTCGGACTAACCCTCAAGTGACTTATCCACAAGTGCGGACATGCTCCCTGGCCAACGGGGAGCAAGGCAGGACATGCCACATCATCCACAGAGCAGCGCCGGCCTGGTTAGGTGTTTCCCTCCGTGTGCCTGCCAGTCTGCCAACAGTTGGGTTAGTATTGCCACCAGCTGCAGAGAGGGCAATGCCAACAGTTGCCAAGCGGCACCCATCCCAAAGTGGCCACACAAGGCTCCTCTCTTCTCTTTGGGGAATTTACATCTAAAATCTCTCAGCCTGTGTGTGTGCACTCCAAGTCCTGGCCACTTCTGGGCACCTTTCCATATCTGTGGACAATTCTGGTCATTTGCTGGATTAATGTGGGCAGAAAGAGGCAGCATGGATCCAGATATTTCATGGTAAATTATAAGCCACCGCTTATCCTTTTTTATTGGTCAATTGTCCATTATTATTTTTCCTGATATATTCCTGTCTTTTTTTTATTTTAGTAATGTTATGTGTGAGTAAAATCCATTTTTCATGTGGCATCTCTTTGTGGTGTAAAAGCTGCAGTCGAGGTCATGTACACAACACTAATTAATTCCTCCGTTAAAGGGGAGGTTAATGTGTTTACATCAGGATGTGGAAACGGATTTCAAGGTGAACATCACTCTGGGAATTGTTAAGGGATCGCAAGCAGTTTAATTAATGTCTGATCTTTATTTGGATGGAGAAAATAGGAAGACAAAGGCACAGAATGTTAAATAGTCAACAGTAGAATCTCTCACTGAACATTTTTGGGAAATACAACCTCTTATTTTGAGTCACTAAGGAAAAACTGACTTTTTCTACTAGCGAGGAAGAGGGCCATCTTTGACCATTGTTTTCCACACAGAGTCACTCGACCATCCAGTGTTGTAGGTCCTCTTATGCTTTTTTCTCTTTTTCGCTCACCCCACAAGTTTATATTTATTTAGTTCTGGGGATTACGGTGGCCTTCGCAGAAGGTTGACTTTGTGCCTGTATGATGTCTAGGTAGTTTTGTCCAATATGGTTTGGATCTCCTGCTAGTTAGAAATAAACACGCAACAAGAGAAAAAAATCCCACAGCATCACAGATCCTCAACATAACTCACTGTGGGTACAGGATTTCATATGTTCATTCTTTGTATTTTAGGCAAGACCTGCCTGGACTGAAGCATGTGGTTCTATTTAAAGTGGCACTGGAGTTTAGCAAACTGCTCACATTTCTTCTTGTGATGGCTGTATAGAAAAAAAAACCCTATTTTTTTTAAGTCCGGTTGGAGAAAGTAATGGTTTATGAATTGAAAGTTATTTGAAACTTGAATCAACTCCAACAGTAAGTTTTACTCTTTCAAAAGTACCAAAGGTATCAAAAGCTATTAACATGGGCTCTCCACCCACTCCCTCTCCCAATTGTGTAATTGTTCTCAAATTGTACTTTTCTTAAATCTGGAGTGATATTATGCTGTTGCAATAAAGGCTGAGTTTATTTAAGACTTTTTACAGTTTTTTATTTCCTTCAAAAACACAAAAGTGACCAGACTTAGGCAAAGAGCTGGCTGAATCAAATAAAAGGAGTGGTGCTTATGTAAAATTATTCATGTTCTTTTGCCTCAGCTGATTTTCCCCCCATCACCGCTTTGCTGCATTTAAGCCAATGAGGTGCGCTCACTCTGTGAAAAGCCCTACACGCTATGCAGCCTCATTGATTTATTGTCCAGAGCAGATGAGGCGGCAGCTACACTGCAGCAGCAGCACACACGAACACATACAAGGCTGCTCATTGACCTTTAAAGAACTAATTGACTCACACTATTGCACGCCTTTTGAGCATTTCTAATTATAAGACTGGACATATTTTGGTTGTTAGGAGCGTAGGAAGAGCTGAAGAGATCAGCGTGAAAAGCATAGAGGCTTTCTGTCTTTTTTTAAAGTATTTTCTAAAACATCCAAGTTGAATACAAAATCATTTGTGGAGTTGCTAAAGCACTCAACAAATGCTTTCTAACTGGCTTGTTGGCTTACGGTTGTACTCATTTGGGGCTGCTTGTTTTTGTGTTTTACTTCTCTTCATAGGACAATGAATGTCCCTTTTTTTTTTACAATATCTTTTCAGTGCTCTGGTTGTAAAAAGAGGACTTAATGAGGTATTCTAGTGAAGCAGCTCAGACTGTATGGAGTTCTGCAGGATGTGTTGGGATTAAATGAGCTGGTAGCCTCAGGCTAGGAGTTGTTGGGCTTATTGTTATAGTAGTTATTGTTGTATAAGTGGGCCTGATTTTGATGCTGCTTGTGTACCTTTTCCTGACTGATTGTTTACACCCTTACCTTAACCCGATTCCAGATAGAAATGTGCAGTCTGCCTATTCAAGGCTAACGTCAAGACTTGGCAGAGCCCTCCCTTAGGTGTTATCCCCACCCCAGCTTGCTTCCATACAAACAGCTTCTTTCCCTTAGCAGCAAACAGATGCAGTATAAACTGACCAGAGGCCGTTAGCTTTCAGTGGGTTCTTGCAGGCCTGCAGGCTGTTCCTGACAGACAAGGCACGAGGGTAATGAGGTTACTCCATTTCCCCTTTCGGCCTTCCTGTTCCTTCCGTCTGTTTGTGTGTGGGGGAGGTTTCAGCTTTGCGGCTTTATGCAGATTGTAACATAGTGTCTTCCATATGTGTGTGTGCTTAAAAAGAAATGTCACGTTGGAAGTTGTTTGTGAAAGAATTATCTTGATCTTCCAGTCTATGCAGGCATAGGTCTTAAAGGGAAACACTTTTAATGTTAACAGAAAGCACTAATTTGCCAGGTCTTTCATTTAGAAACGTGACCCGGCAAGCTGTTGGACTTTCTTACTGTTCAAAAATCTTATGTAGCATTATATTGACCTCTCCATTTTAGTAAAAGTCCAGTTTTTCAGTGAATTTTTGTTTTATTCTTGACTTTGATTTTGCATTAAGTACTGTGCTGCATATGTTTTTAATTCTTGTATGTAAAGTTTGTATTAGAGGACTCTCCGTTGGTGACTCAAATGTAAGTACTTTGATAAGTTATCTGTCTGGCTCTAACAGTTGAATTATTACGTCATTATCTTTATTTTGGTTGGAAATGGATTCAAAATAACAGTATTATCATTTATTGCAACAATTTATCATCCAGCAATATAATAAAAGCCCAGCTTGTGGGTACATTTTAAATTTTCCTTTTAAGTAGGTTAGGTTAGCTTTTTTTGCTTGATTTTCTTTTTAGTTTGTATTTTAGACATCAACATATTAAAACGGACCTGACCCGGCAAGATGTTGCATGTTTTGGATGTATTAATGTAATAATAAAATCCCATTTTGTAAGTTGTTGGTTTTTGACGGATTGTCCTCGACGTGGCATTATTGTGCCAGGTGTGCTTTTCATTCTGCATGCAGTTTGCTATACAATACTCCTTTGGTGATTCAGATAGATTAAAATAGACCTGACCTTGAAAGCTTTCCGGTGATTTAGTTTTAAGAATACATCACTGGAATCCAATAAAAGTCCAGTTGTTGAATGGATTTTCTTTCTTTTACTGATCACCTATGTGCTATTAATTCTAAATGCAGTGTTTTTATTACAGACGCTCCCTTGACAATTCATGTAGATCTGACCTGGCAAGCTGACAGATTGTAACTGTGAATCACTGAAGTCCAATGAAAGTCAAATCTTTGTGTGAATTCCCTTTTTTTCTGATTATGTGTGATGTGGCATTAGCTCTGGTGCCAGGTGTGCTTTTAATTCTTCATGTAATGGCACTTTCCTTAGGTTTTGGCTTTGTGAATGATTGAAATTTGACTGTAATCTTTGTAAACAAAAGAATGTCTTGTCACATATAAATGAAAGAATTAGACGCAAAGCGTCTGCTATCGAAAATCCTGCACAACACATTGCTTCAACTGAATCTAAAATATAGATTTTCTTTATAAGCAAACTACTGTGTTGTGTAAAAGTGAGATTTTGTTTTGTTAAGTAGGGTTTTGCAGCATCTTTCAGGAACCCTATGGGAGTAGTGAGGGGGATTCAGCAGTAGATGCTGCAGCTGCTATGATGAATAACAGCATGTCCCGGTCCACCGTCAATCACATTTAGCAGTCCATGCGAGCACAGCACGGAAGAACTGTGTGTGCGCACAGATGCAGGCACAGAGTCAAGCGTCTGCTCTGCGACACGAAGCCAAAGTAAAAATGATCTTGTGACGGAGTTGGAGGGGTAAGTGTGTTGAACAAGGCAGTTTATTATTGAAGGGGAGCCATTTGTTATGCAACCTGTCTGCGCAGAGAGGGGCTTCTTTATAGCATATTTTAGCACACGGCTCTACCATGAGGCCCGTATTTCAGCCCACTGTAAGACCAGACGTGGCTCAGCTCCCTGAACCTGCCAAATGCAACTTCGCCGTGTGAGGAATTTTTCTCAGCTGAGCCCTAAAAACCATGGCAACAAGGCTCTAAAACCGAGACACCGCCGCAAAGTCGATGCCGTACGATCGCTGTAATGTTCCTCTTTATGAGGACCACTTAAAATTCCCGCAGCAACGATTCTGTGAAGCTCTCCTGGCTGCGTGGCACTGAATAAATGGGAAACTGTTGCTTTGAGCCCAGTATTTTGTGATAGGGTTCTTTTGGTGATGTGTGCCATGCAATAAGACATATTCTTCTACAAACACTGCTTGTGCTGTATTCTGTATGATAACATAATTAGCAGTACAAATTGAATGGGTGGGGGAATATTTCTAATAACTAGAGTACATTTAGTACAATACAAAATATGAAGGCAACTTTGAACTGAGATTTGTAGAAAATGCATACAAATTTTAACTCTGAAAGGAAATCTGATGGCTTATGTTTGGATTTCCAGTTTTTTGTGTGAGATTTAGTCTATTAAGGCTCAGATTAAGAGTGGGCAGCCTGCTTAACTTGGTTTTATATTTCAGCCAACTGTCTGTTATTTATGTTACACATAGATATTGTTCTGACTAAATTTTAAATTTTAGTTTTATCTAAAGCTTTTTGACCTGCAAGTACCATCAATTTTGACTTTTTGACTACAAGACAGTAAAAGAACAGTGTGCCAGCAATCTTGCTGTGATTGATGTTTAATTTATGATAAAAGCTAAACGCTTATACAGTTCAGTGATGGTATTATACTTACTTGTAAACAGTATTCCTTGGAAAATTTAGATCTTTGTCCTGACTCTGGCACTTCCAAAAGACTGTAAATATGTGAAAATCCAGCATGTTCTTTAACAGAGCATGAAAACAAACAGATAAACTTTGCTGCACTATCCTCAGCCTTCCTGGAGTTAGCTATATTTGAGTACTGATTAATTTGTCCCTAATCGGTTGGATGAAACATCCTCAACAGAGTATTCCTTCCCCTCTAAAAAAAATGGCGACTATTTTATTCCGTCATGATCTTTGAATTAAAAACTACTACCTCTATAAATTAACCTATTTTATGAGTGATAGTCTATAAAAAAGGGGTGAATTCAAAATCTGAGTCAGCAGGTCAGATATCAAAGAAAATCCAAAGGTGTCATCAGGAGAATATAGGCTAATCGGACGCCGAGCGTTTTCTTGCAGGAAAGCGGAGTTGCAGCAAACTAGTGCAGAAGCAGCGCTTTTGATTCCCATAACTCCGTTTCTTTTTATTGTGGTCTGGAATGCTTGCAGAAGTTTCAAAGAACGGTGATGGTGTTAGTGTTCTCTGCAGTAAAAGCGCAGTAGCTGCAGATTGTTTTTCCTTTCTAATCAGAATAGTTGTTTATTAGAAGCCTTTTACCATACTGACTGTGTGTGGTAGGATTGACACATAATATTACGCACCTTTGTATACTAGCAAAACTGTAGTCCGTCCTTCTTAGCTTGGTGGCAAATGTCTAACATCTACCGTAATTGGACTGTTTGTGCTCTAATGCAGGTCTGCTGAGCACACTATTGCTTTGCAGTTAAATAGTTTGTTGCATTATGTGTAAAAAGATGTGGTTCATCTTGTTGGATCCATCGCAGCAGAGGACCGCCCCCCAGTCAGTCAAGCTTTACCCTCCTTGTGTCTCCCACTCATGGAAAAAGTTCTGCAAGACTTTGGGCACTTCCAGTACAAGTAGTGTAAATACATGGCCGTGTAGCTGCACACATTCCTTTGCAGTGAGCTTTGAGTGTAATGAGGAGATTGTATAGGGCCTCTTGTCCCCTGCAACCTTAAAAGAACTTGTTCCATTTGCTTATTCCCTGTGCTCTGAGCTGAGCTAAGCATCCGGTCTATTTGATGCTGTGAGAGCTGGGAGGACCAGGATGTAGTTAGGATTGGAATGTAAATTTCTGGGGTAAACGTGTGCAACGTGTCGGAGGAAGTTGGCCTGCTTTTAGCAACTACCTCAGATTATGCTGATGTAAGGTTCTGGATCCTCAGGTTTTACACGATGAGTCAGTCCCTCTTCAAATAGGACAATAAAGAGGTGATCTTAGATCATCTAACTTGAATGAAGAACAAAGTAAATGGTGGTTAACATCGAGGCTGACATAGTGAAGAGTTTTTTTTTTTTTGTTAAGACTTGGAGCATTAGTTTGCACGTGTTTTAGTTTTTCCACTGAGTCATAATCAAGATGCAACAAATGTTTCTAATCTGCGAACGCTTTGGTCGCGACCTTTACAGTGATCTCCTTGGGAATTAAGTAATTAACATCTTGCCATCATCTGCTCTGGTTGTGAACTCCAAGCAGTCATATCCCCATAGCCAATCATATGGGGCCCATGTGTTGCTGAAAAGCGTGCAGCAGAGACCAAGATGTGAAGGAAGATGTGTGGGTGATGTGACCGTCATGGCTACTGGATATAATAACGCCCGCGGCTGGCTAAAATAATATTTCTGCTCCATCTATCGATTCCTCCACCTTGCTCTCTGTTCCCTCTCCAAGAGGAAATGTGTCTTAGAATAACAGATTTCGGCGCAGTTTTTGTAGAGCAAATCACAGCTGGTGCATGGCCCACATTCCTTTGGTATGACGTCTGTGCAGTCGGCGGCAGCAAGCTTCTATTTTTAGACCATGCAAGTGCATGTGTGCATGCAACTACACACCTTTGGAAACATGAAAAAAAAAGCTCTGTATGCTTTATTCACACTTTAATGAAATGCAAATGTGCAGATTACACTTGACTTCGCCAAGTGCGGAGATTTTTTTATGTTTTTTCCAGGGATTGCTACTTATCATATATGTTTGATGAAAAAAAAAATACTGCAGTTAGGTCATATGGTTTATATTTGTTTTTTGACACACCTTTAGAGCACTACACAAAGGCTCTGGGCACAAGGTGTGGTTATTTCAGAGAAAATTAATTTTAAAAATCCTACAATGTTTAGAAAGTACTGGTTAAAATTTGATTAGTGTTTATTGCTATTGTTTTATAGTTGATTTGATCTTCTAAAAGGGTTAGAAGAACCAAATAATTTTCCCTTTATTTGCTAATACAGTCACGGCCCAACTTTTTAGTAAAAATTCACATTTCAAATATTCTTATGAGAGATGTCATCACATTTCCCATTAATGCTTTAATGCAGTATTTACCATTATCATCAGTCACAATTTTCTAATTTCTAGTGGCTCTAATTCTAGGAACATATTTTTCAAGTTGGAATGATTCTTTTTTTGAGTAAATGTTCAAATTGTTTGCTTGTTTTTTTGTTACAGAGCAGATGTGACGGCATACTGTTGACCCATCTATATTGTTCTAGTGTGAAAAGACCTGCATTGCTTGCAGTGAGCTGCTTGTAGATCTTGAGTATCCATCCACTGGATCTCAACATATTTGGTCTACAGTGTTGGCCAAATCTTCAAGAAGAAAAATGCCATTGTCTAAAACTCTGCTGCCCCTCTCCTAACAGGTGCTTGTCCGTCTGTTTCAAAGGGTGTTGGTTACAAGGTTGCTGGGTGACTGGTGCACGGCACTCCCAAGGCGCCTCCCGATTGTGAGCTCACGAGCCGCAAAGATCCCCACGCTCATTAGTGGGATTTTCCTCACCTTGTGGGAGCTGGCTCAGGGTGTAGATGCGTGTCACTGCCAGGTGGCATTCGATGTGAAAGCTCTCTGTGCAAAAAAAGAAATTTGGCAACATTCAACTGGGAAAGCGAGGTGTAACACAGTTTGATGCTATTGCTCATTTAAGCAGCTGTTTGCCTTTCTGTCCTGCTTTACTATCTTCTGGCAGGTGGAATTTTTTTATTGCCCCTCCCAAAGAAATGTCTTAAACATATAATTGGTGGTTCAAAATCTTCAAGAAGGAGAGGTATGCATTGAGAAAAACCACTTTCACATCACAGGTTGGACAGCTTTGAAAAGTACAGCAGCTGCTACTATTATGATTTTGTTCCCCTTAGTTTTTATCCATCACTCATTGCTGTGTGTTACAGTGCAGGAAATATTTGTGGCCGCCTGCCAACAGCTGTAAGGAAACCACAGAGTATGAGAGAAAAAAGAAACCTAGACAAACTTTGAGGTCAATCTATTGACTTTTTTCCCCTTTCCTTTTATATTCAACTATGTGGCGTTGGTGTGTATTAACCGTCAGCTGTACACCACTGTTTGTAACCGAGAGATTTATCGACTGCTGTTTGTGTCGGTGTACGTTTGGCCCTGTGCCACACCATGAGAGAAGGGGTGCTAGTGAGCTGTCTAGGTAATTGGTGCTTACCTGGCAGGCTTTTGCACATACAAAGAATGGATTAGATGACATTAACTACAGGGGGAAATGGCATAATTGAAGTCTTGCTCTGCCTCTCCCACTGGCGAGCATGTGTGCTCGCACACTCGCATATGACGGCGTAATAAGGGGCTGCTTATTACGCTAAAAACATACCTCTCTATGTTTTGGTCGGAGGCTAAGAAGCATTGTCGTGCTGAGTGGTTTTGCTTGTGTCCACATGTCTGCTGGGAGTCTGTATTCATTCAGACATGGTTGCCACTGGTCCAGGTATTATGGTGTAGGTTTTGTCTGATTTAAAAGGGTTAGGGTTAGTGAATACAAACAATAACACTTTTTAGATTTCACACATTTTTCAAGTTGTTCTGTCTGCTTGTTCAAACTTATAACACCAATGTTTTGGAGCCAGGATCCTGACTTAAATCTTAAAAAAGTTTTAATGAAAAAGCTGTTTCTGACCGACGCCTGAAACATCAGATGTTTCTTCATGACTTAACCTCCTTACATCGTCACCTTCTGTGACAAGTGTGACCAGATTGATTTCCGGCACAGACGGTCTGAATGCTTTGTACTAAAATAATTAGCTAACATTTCTCACTGTTTTAGAAGTTCTTTGTGATACTGTGATAATCATAAATCGGTGATTAAGTTGTGCAGCCCAGCTGATACTGACCATTGCATATCTCGCAACTGAAACAGCTGTTGGAGATAAAGACCAGAAAGCTCAGGGACAGTGGTGCCAACTTTTTGTTGATAGAAAAGTTGAGAAATGTGAGTTTATTATAATCAATGCGGTTTTCCTAATATTGTGAAGCCTTACAATGAATAAAACAATTTACTCTTGACCATAAAAAAAATCCTCCTCAGTATTTTGACAAATATTTTCATTGAATGAAGTTCTGTCTTATCTGTCCTCTCTCAACAATTTGGCGCAACCCCTCAGACATCATATATGTGTCAAAGACACTGACACACTTGTACACACCCTGCGGCAATGCTGCTATAATTAGCAGTGGCTTGTCTGCATAGATCAGATTTTTTTGAGTGTGAAAAGACTATCAACAGCCTTACCAGAAAGGTGCATAAGAGACAGTCATTTGTCATGGCATTGTGGATGTTGGAGACAACATAATATCATACTGTGTTTTTTTATAAAAACACGCTTAGATATGTAATCCAATAATGTTGAGGTTTCAGTGTCACTGTATGTACTGTTTTACATTTTGCCACACACTTTTTGAGAATTTCCTCAAATTTTCTTTCCTGTAATGGAATACGGTGCACGGATATACCTTCATAAACTATGTAAACAAATATTTTTTTCTTGTAATGAATATAGCTTTTATCACCAAGGAAAGATGGTTAGATGGAAAGAAGGAAGTTAATTTTCCAAAGAAGAATTCACAAACATTTCTGTCTTTAGATGTGAAAAAGACTTGCAGCCATTGTCTGAGTACAAATGCTCACCATGCCACACTTTTCATGTAATTAAAAGAAATGTAAACCATGTTTCCTTTTCTTTCTACTTTACAGTCATGCTCTACTTTGTATAGGTCTATCAAATATAACTGAAATTAACTGCATCCAAGTTTGTGGCAGCAACAAAACTAAATGTTTTTTTTTTTGTTCTCTATTACTGTAACATTTTAACTTGTAATTACATCTGCTGGAAGTTCTCATTTGAGTTGTAGGTCTCGAATGCATTTAGTCAGTTCTGATGTCGCTCCGATATCTGGAAGCTTTTCAGCTGAGCCTATACCAGAGATTTGAGTCAACCGGACTATCAGAAGGCTGTTTTGTTTCTTTATATCTGCCGCTTGCATCACATTTGACTCACACAGAAGACGTGTTTGCAGAGATGAGTTGGCATGATCAGAATTTGCGACGATTTCAAATAAATCGTTTGAGAGTTAATGCACAGTTTGAGTGCATTAGCTCTCAAAATGTGTTCTCTTCTTAATGTTATGAGAATCGCACGCAAGACGCGCCCTGCGTCTTGTTTTGAGAAAATGTGCTTCCAATCTCAATTTGTTTTGCTAAGAACTCTTTGTTGCATGTGTCCGAATATAATTTCCTTTAGTCTTTAGTGTTGTTAAACACCAAACAGATCAGAGTCGGAGAATTGGGAGAATAGAAATATTGTCATTGTTGTTTGATGCTCTCCGAAGACCCTTTAATAGCTGAGCTTGCTCTAGCTGGATAGATTTCTAATGAGCTGTTAAAACTCAATAAGACAAGTAGGTTTTTTAAATAACTTGCAGCATTTTAAATGCTTTGCTGTTCAGTCTGTTTGATTCAAACTGGGGTAAGAGCAATGTGATGTCTTCAAAGTTGCATTATGCATTTTTCATTTGCTTTCTAACTTTTTATCATTGTAGCACACAGCAATCATTGCATTATGGAGGGGATGTAATCCTTTATACCTTATGCTAATGCATTACTCTGTCATGTTATGCTAATGTACCACTCTATAGTCAGAGATGAGGAATCATATATAAAGGCATTCTCCGGCAGTCTCAAACTTTGTATTTTAATCTTCTACAAAGCTTTCATAATGGCTTCTATATATCTTTATGTGTCCCATATTTTATTCCTTTCTTGGCAGACTAATGCATAATGCAATTTCCACATTGCTGCTAACTGGCTGCAGTCCTTGTAAGCAAATATTTTTCTCGTCTCATTATATTGTTTACAGAGTGTATAGTAGCTGCATTTCTGCGTAGCTTTCTTGGCACTGAGCTGGATTCTTGCAGCCAGGGTTATTTTGTCAAAGCCTCCGTTGGCCTGTGAGCATTTCCTGACCTTCACCTCAAGTCACACTTTTCCTGCAGCCCAGCAGCAAAACAAGAGAGAGCACACAGTATAAATGATGTGTTTTTATTAGAGTAATTCATATCCATTGTAACAAGCGGTCTTCATGCGTGCAGAAACTTATGTAATGATGATGTAAACAAATAGGAAGCTTACGATTGTGGCTTTTAGTTCTTTTAATCATTCATATTTTCCATACGTTCACAGGATGACAGTGATGGGATCCCGTGGTCGGAAGAACGGGTGATGCGAAAGGTGCTTTACCTCTCCCTGAAGGAATTTAGGACTGCACAGAAACGGCAGCTGGATGGCGATGGAACCACGAACCTTAATGGTGAGTTTAGAGCCATTAATAAAACTATGGTTATTTTTTGGGGGGGTTGTTTTTTATTCTATTTTATTTAGATGGATGGAGATGGTGGCAGAGACTCTATGATGTCTCGGCTCATTTATAACAATGGTCACAAATGGTCAGTTCAAGCCCCTTATTCTATTTCCATTTCATTCCTTCTTTCTCCCCTTTCGAACCTGTAAACAAACCAATGACTTACACCGTTGCTTTTCAGTTTATTTTTCTCACAAATTAAAGTTTTGATGAGTTATTTGGATAAATATTTCTAAAAGCGCTCAAATCTTTTATGTAATAATATTATTTATGTAATAATAATATAATATAGCCCTTTGACTCCATTTCAATTAAATATGGTTCTGATTCACTTTGGGCCAGTCAGCCTGTAAGGCATGAGATTATAGCTTCTAACCAAACAAACAATTCCACTGGAGTCAAACAACCACATTTCAGTGATGTCCTCTAAAAGTACAAATTGTTCCCGAATGAAAGCAGTTCCCTAGGGTAACAGATTCTCACCAGGAATTATCTAATTACTGCTTGCAGGAAAAATGCTCTGCCTTTCTTTGCAGCATTCCTTCCTCGAAGCATTAAATTGCTGCTTTTCTAGTTTCCTTTAGCAGCTAGCTGTGCTCCTGACCTACGGTAGCCTTGCGTTTAATCCAGAAAAAGCTTAAATTCAGTCTCAGCCGTTTAAATATTCAAATAACCCATTTCCCATGCAGTAAGCTTTAAGTAGGTTAAAAAATATGTTTTAAATCTCTAGTTCACAAAGTGAAAATAACACAAAGCAACCAAAGTATGAAAGATTTCATTTTTCATCTTTCATTTCCCATGAAAGATGGGAAATGACCAGCCCCCAATGCAAACTTGCTCAAACAAGATGCTTCTTGCAGCTTGCAAGAACTCTGAGCAAAGAAACATGCGGTGCAGGGCAGAACGATGAGCCTCAGTGACACTTATTTATAGATGAGAGCTTTGATTGGCCAGCCAGCTAGAGACAGGCAGGACCCAGTCTGTCGTCAGAAGTGATTAAATCTAGGAACAGTAATTTTTATGCTCGCAGTAATGGACAATGCCTAAAATCTACTCATGTGCTATAGCATAGCTAAAGCCATTGTCACACACTCCCTCCTAGTTAAATTTGTAATGAGGTGAAACCCATAATGTGGTGAGCAGAGATAATCTACACACAAAGAGCTGAACTAAGATCCAAACATGAGAGTCTTAGATCAAAACTGGAGCAGGAGATTTTAGAGTCTGTTGCTTCCCCTTTAGCCCAGATCCTGCAGATACACAGTCTTCCTTTTCCTTGGAGTCAAATGAGGACTTGAAACAATAAAATTCAATTATGAAATGTAACTAACCCAAAGCTGGAAACTTGCCCTTTACTCTGACAAAAACCAAACACTCTGCAGAAGGATTTTGGGAAGTAAATGTTAGGTTTTTGTTCGATGTTCTTGGAACACATGATTGAGAAATCTTACCCACCTTTTATTGTGGGGGGATTGGGTTGGAAAGTTGCAGTCTTTACTGGTACAACGTGTTATCCTCAAAGGACCCTCTGAGCTCAAACTGTTTTAAGGTTTTTTTATGTTGTTTTCTCATCAGCTAGCAACTCTGTTCAGTGCCACAGACATGAAAGCATGTGTCTACGTGGTGTTAATCCTTTCCAGCTTGGACATTTACACTCACTCCAGGGACAAGACTTATTAAAACGTGTACTCACAGGAACTTAGACAAGAGTTTAATATTTAAAATTGCTTACATAGTCAGGAACCCAGCTCCAGGTGGAAGCCTGCTGCTTTCACTCTTTTGTGGGGGAAGGATTTTGTGTGTTTTGGTGTGTAAACCTGAAACAGTTCAGAAATAGCGAGAGCACAAGAAGAAAGAGCTTTCTTTGAAACAAGCAGCCGAGATGACTTTGTTGTTTTTGTTCTTTGTTGACCTTGGTGTTTCTGTACCAAAAATCCCTCCGTCAGTCAGCAGCAGAGATTTGAACTTGTCTTTTAGCTATTCTCCGCAAGTCGGATGCAGAAAGAAAGAAACGAGGAGGAAAGAGAAATTGCTGACAGATGGCACTAAGTCTTCCAGCTATTCCATTAGCAGACATGGAAACAGGGGGATAAGAAGGGGCTTTTGAACTATGTCAGAATTCTTATTTTTATTTATTGTTTTTATAACTCTAGCTTTCTTTTTCTTTCCATATTTTATTTTTCACACCTTCATTTATTCCCCATGTGCCCATGCCGGCTGCCCTCCTCCCTTCCTTGCGACAGCAAACGCTCATATTTGCCATTCAGGGCCTTTTAAGCCTCTGCGGGTGGCTGACCTTATCGCCTGAATAAAAATGACTCATTAAAAAGCGTTGGCGGCCCGTCGCACCGAGGGGTAACGACAGCAGCCCCACGCCGACACAAAAGGGGGAGCTGGTGCTGAATAGATGGGAGCCCCACTGTTTTAGAGCACCCTGGGTTAGCGTGGCTTCAGAAGGCAGCGTGAGCAGCACAGTTTCTCCATCTCTCATACACATTGTGGTGAAACTGTCAGCCATTTTGGAGGATCATGCTCAGCATGCTCTACATCCTGAATGGGCAGCTCCTGCTGTTTTAGAGGACTGCAGGTTAGAGTGTCTGGACTCGTGTTGAGGCCAGACATGTGTTGCGAGTTTTAGTGTTGCACAGATATAACTGCAAAAACTAATAGCCATTCTGGCAGCCCAGATCAGAAGTTATTTTATTTTGCTGTATCATGTGATGTCATAGATAAATTTTGTGTATAAAAAAAGCAACCTTTTGGGTACATAAAGTAATGCATGAATGATAGAGACAGTTAAAGCGATGTCGTGTTGGTTTCTGTTTAAACAGTTTTTGGAAAACTTGTCCAAACAATAACTATCATGAGTAAGTGAAACCAAGACATATGTTTATCATAAAAAATACAGATTTTAATACTTTGAATCAGACAGGAAGTTAGAAAATCACCTAGTCCCTTTAATTATGCTTTTTTTTTTGAAAGACTTGTGATTTTATGATTTCTTGGTTTAGAAAATGCTGTGTTTGAAACCAAATTCAGCTTCAGTATAGTCCAGGATATTCTGTCAAAACTAATTTGCTTTTATGCTTTATAGATAAAAGCTTTCAAAGAGTATTAATTAAGGATTAAGAAATGTGACTTCCTCTACAAATGACCATAATCCTTACATAACCTTGCTTTTGTCACTGAGGTGTGCTTGTGAAATTTCTCTGTCGGTTTTATGCATCAGTCTCCCCACCCACCCATCTTTCTCTTTGTCTACAGCTAGCAATCACACCATCATCCCAGCCTCCTCACCTTTCCCTGTTGGCAGCTATCCATCTCCATCACACTTCCTGCCACTCATGCTCGTTCCCTGCATTATTTAACAAATGACATTATGCCCTTTTTGCATCCCATCTTATACTAATTCGCCCGAGCATCCTCTCTCCCATTCACATGGCTCCGCTCCTTTTCTCCTCCCCTATTTTCCTCTTTTCGTTTGTCCTTCCGTTTTTCTCTCCTCTGATACAGGGTTTCATTACACATCAATAGGACTCCGGTTACTGCTATCTCTGCCAGCTCCTGTCTCCTCGCAGTCTCCTCGATTATGTATATCCAAAACCTCATTCTCTTCTCTATAGCCTGTTCTGCCTCCTGCTTCCTTCATCCGTCTATGTCTCAGTTTTTTCCCCCGTCCTGTTTTGTCCTTTCCATCCTCTGCCCCATCTGTCTTAACTATCGTTACTGCCATCCAAACCGTCCCTCCCTCTTTCTCCATTTGTTCTCCATCTTCGCTGTTCTTTTCCTCTGTTGTGCTTTTTAACGCTTTCTCTCGTGTTTCTCCAGCCATTTGCATCTTTTTATGTAGCGATGTCCCCACCTCTCCGTATCTGTCTGCCGTATTTTTCCTGACATCTCCTCTCCAATACTTTCCTCCCTCTCCATTTTCCTAAGTGCTATTGATGGAGGAGCTGGCTGTTGGCCAAACACAAGGAGGTGCTGAGGAGAAGGCTCTCCATTCGCCCATTTCTCTGGCTTGTCTTCTTTCGTTCTTTTCCTGTCTGTCTGCATGTCTCCGTACTTGCTGTTCTGACCATTTTTAGGCACTCCATTCCCATTCCCTTCATCAGTCAGTCTGCTCTGTTTGTCTGCATTTCCTGTCCCGCCAGCTTGCACGGCCAGAGTGGCAGCTGTGGCAGCTAAAACTCTGTGTTGGACCACTATTCCTCTTTCTGGTGATGGCATCACAGTAGAGAGGACAGATAAAGGTATGCTAGCACAGACAGGACGTTGGGGAAAAAAAATGAATAACTGTAACATAATACCTGAGTGAGGGCGAGTTTTGCTAATCTATCATGCAGGAGAGAGAGATTGCATCTGTTCCGTCCTTGCTTGCTCTGTCAAGGAAAAATAAAAAAAAGTGTAGAGGCATTACAGGAGAACCAATCTTTGCCTTTGATGCTTCAGATTTAGCTTTGAACTGGTGCAAAACAGATGTCATGTTCCTGAACTCCATTGCCTGGCTTCGGTAAATTGTCGTACTTTGTTGTCCTCCGATCTTGTGAGAAACAGCAATGTATTTTAGTTTGAGCTTCTGCTTTTAAAATGTGTGGGAAAGGATTCTGTGTAGGGCTTTTTCTCAGAATTACTCCACTCCTTGTGTGCCATTTTAACAATATGCTGGCTTGAAGAATCACTTGAACCAAGAGCACACTAGAGAGTTTTAGATGCACTTGATTAGTAAAGGAGAAATTGGGGATGAAAGTGATGTTTGAGTGTGAATTATACAGAACATGCATTAACATTTTATTCATCAATGGACAATAAAATGTTATGTTAATAATTACATGTATTGTCTGTAGTTTTCACCTGATAATGAGGCCCATTCATTGAAGTTGTGAACGTTTGAATAGGAACACATTGACGTGTGAATAGATAGTTTTCTTTCTTTGTTTTGCTTCTCCCTCTGCTGTTGCAGCTGGGATGTTTGGTATTTTCACATTTCTTTGGTATTTTTCAAGAAAATTGTAATTTGAAAATTAAAGAGTAAATCTTTCTTAATTTAGAGCAAATTATTCTCAGGGTTGAATAATACATTGCTCTCCCACAAATCTCTGCTCCCAATCTAAAAAATATGGGGGTTGCTGACATTCGCTCCATCTGTCTTAAAAGTTTCTTCATTTAGATTTGATGTCTCTTATTCAAAGTATGCTCATCATGTCCTAACATCCTCTGCTTACATTCTTTGCCTTCTTAGCTATGTTCTGTGTGGCAGTAGTGTGAAAATGACTGATATTCTTTGTTTCCAAGAGAGTGCAAACGCTCTCTTGGAAAACCAATGACAAAAGGCGCAGGAGTCAAGTAAGATGAAAGATAGCTTCGTAAGAAACATTAGATATGAACTTAGAAAAATATTTTTCAAAAAGAGGAGGGCATATTTTTAAGAAAGAGAAATGTTTTGAGTGAAAATTGGTGGTAGGCAATAAAACATTTACAATAGTTTGTCAAGAAACTGGAAATGACTATAACAATGGCAAGCCTTAAAATGCACCAAAACCGATAATAAATGTGATAAACCTGGTTAGTGTTTTTGTACATAAACTGAAACATGTTTGCACTTTAAATAGAGCTTCAAAAAGGTTTCAGTTTGCAAACAATAGCTTGTTCGTTGAGAAAGTATTATTTTTTTTGCCTGTAATCCATAACCTCCCACAATGCTTAAGGACGTTTTATATTTAGTTTATGCAAAGTTATAAAAATGTAATTATGAATATTTCTTGTAGGTTTTTCATATTGTTCTTTAGAAACCGGGTTTTGAAAGTTATCAAAACCAGTCACTACAGAAGAAATGTTTTGTCCATAATATCCATTCTAAGAAGTGCATTAAAGAACCAAAAGGTCACATTCTGCACCTAATAATGTGTATTCAATCCCTTAACAAACCAGTTTTAGTTCTGTGCCTCACAGAAATGGGGTACTTTCAGCCTTGTTCTGCTATGTATCCTGGTTAACTTCCTCTTGCTCTCTTGAGACTGAGGTGAATATAACAAAGTGATGGGCTTAGTTAAGCACACCTAAATCTAAGTCTGATTAGCCCCTGCTTCTGGGATTGCTCACTGGCATCATATCGCTGCTCCAGGAAGCAAAAGGTTGGAACCAGGCTCTCCCTACCCTCAACTATCCCCAGTTCTCTGCTTTCCCGGGATTCCCAGGTCTGCCTCTCAAATGGGCACTCATGTGCGACCAGCATATGTCAAACAACTCTTTGGAGAATGGGAGGAAATGGATGGTCGGATGTCGAGGATGGAAGAGAAGAGCGGGCTGTTGAAATGGGCCAGTTCTTGTTTGTTTGTGTTCTCTCGGGACGCCATGTGTCAGTCATTTTGTGAGCACAATTAAACTTAATGAGCTGTTTTGCTTTTGCTCTGATGTATATTGGCGAAACACTGTCCAGAGGCAGAGGGGAGACTGTTTACACCATGATCAGATGAGTTTTAATGATGCACCTCAAAATTTTTATGAAATTTCCTACTTATTAAATAGCTTTTATGTTTTCCTTTATTTGGCTGGCACATTGGATCACTGTAGAAAATTCACTTAGATGCACACAAATAACCTTTGGAGTCCAAAGATGGTCTATTTGATAGTTTCCTCACTGGGAAATCTTAATTGGTTGGCTCACAAGCCTTTTTTGCAGCATGCGCTCTCTTTTTATTTGTGGGCATCACATTAAATGACATTTACATAACATCTGCATAGAAATTTGATCTGGACTTGTTCCAACTTGGCATTCACCATATACTCTGCCTTTTTGGCTGTCATTGAAGCGAGATATGCGATAGTAGATATACCCTAAAATGACTAAGGTATTGAAAAAGGAAGCTGACGAAACATTAACAGCTGATTTCATGGGTGAAATAATGTAGTTTATGAACTTTAAAGCCTGTACCCATTTTGTAAAGAGAGTTTTGGTTCTTTAAATAAAGTAGCTACTAATGTATCTATATTTTTATATTTTATAATTGCCTTCTCTTGTCTGGCGGGTAATGAAACATATGCTTCATTAGGCACACTACATATTTACTATATATTTGTATATTTTAGAATTGTTAACCGCTTGTCACAGTCAGCAAAATGTTTACTGTATCACTAGTTTTGAGAGTAACATAATACTTTTTATTCATCTTATAGTATGCATTTCTAAAGCCATATGTTAATTTCTTTTGGCCTAGTTGTCACTGTTTAAAAAGGGTAAACTATGGCAAGCCATTGTCTGTTTTCTGCATCAATTTTTTTGCCGTCCAGTATTATAGTTCTCATTAAACTTACTTGAGCGCAGGCAGTTTATTTTAGCTAGAATTCCACATTGGCATTTAATGAAAAATATCATTTTGCAGTTGTCAAATTCCTTTAAACAACGTTAATAGAAACTGTTGATTCATAAAAGGTTAGTGAACCTTTCGTGCCAAGTGCGAATTGTAGAGGGATGATTCACCTTGACGTATAGACTTAGTGGCTCTTTGGCGCAAACATAAAACATTTCAAGCGATGCAATAAACTTACTCATCTCCCTGGCTCTTCTTAACACTCTGACCGCAATGATGTATCTGATGACTGTACCTCCGCTTTCAGGTACTGACCTGCCCTGCATGCGTGTGAACAAACCCAATGGAGTTTATGCAGTAATGAGAAAAGTGTGTGAGTTCATTCAGCCCAAACCAGAGATATAACTGTTAAATCATATGTCTGAGATGTGTTTACACTCTCCACAATCATTCATCTTCCTTCTGTCGCCTGCTGTCATTTGATCTCACTGCTCCTCTTCCCATCTATCAGATGAAACAATGCCCAGGCTTGTTCACCAATTGCAACTCTGACAGGACATCATATAAGTCATACTCATCATGACCTTTGCCTTTCACTCATGCTGTTAGTGAGAGCTGAATTAATATTAGTTAGTAGTAGAGTGTGAGAGACCTAATGAAACATTAATCTATTGAATGGAATTAAGTAGGCATGTTGGTGGTAACCTCTCGTGCCAAGTATTGGTGACTAAAGAAAGACACCTTCTATTATTGAGGTGTTGGTGATCAAACAAGATTGAGTTTCAAGGGTGGGAGCCAGTGAATCATTGCTGGTCTTTGCTAAACGAACGTGAACAAGATAAAACCATCATATCCTTAGTCAAGTCAGACACATTTTCTGCAGAGAGAGAGCCTGTATGTAACTTAATACCTTCTTGTTCCAGGTACAGTAAAGTTACTGATTCTTAAGATGTTGAGGTTCCAGCACCTATAACATCAAGGCTCGGTATCCTTCTGCTTTTTCTGTAAAATCTATCTAATTTCTGATCCATTCAACAGTTTCTGTCACGGCTCAAGAACACACAAATTAATAAACTCCTATACTTGAGTCACATGCTGATCTCCAAGTGAAAGCCTTGACCTTAGACATATGGAGCATGACGTATCCCGGGTACGTCATACTTGGCTGTAAACCATTGCAGTTAATTGAAGGCGCAAACACAACTACATCTCCTGCATAAAACAAAGATGAGACATGAAGGTTCCCAAATCAGATATGCAACAACTACACCTTTAGATCCAATCCATGAACACGACGGCAAGAACCTGAGACCAGAGTTGGTGCTGGGAGTGAAAAACCTGTGCTGGGAACAAGCTTGACATTGTGTTAATGATATAGCTCATGCTTTGGTGATGCAGGGACTAGGTGACCTTTATAAATGCATCCATGGGATATTATCACACACTATAATGTCCCAGAAATTCTCAACCTGTCCTATGTTGTTGTTTTTTCTCACACTGTGTTCCTGAATCAGATGGGCTTCTTAGACTGACCCATTCCAAGATCTGCCCCAGAGGAAATGACCTCTGATTACTATTAACTTCCACTCTGTTCTTTGACCTGATTTAAATTTCCTGTGCCTCTTGTTACTTTTGATTTAAAAATCTTGTCTGGAGCCTTGTTTTGTTTGAGTGAGCTACTTGCTAAATATTTAATCGTGACTCTCTCTGTCGGGTTTTCTGAAAATTTCATGTCTGGCAGAAGCTGTCTTTTTCTCACACTGCCTCTGGCTTGTTTTCTCCTTAATTTATTGTCCTAGGGAGCCTATCACCTCTATCCCTCTCTAAGAAAAAGGAAGTTGATTTTCATTTTGTCTAAAATTGATTCCTGAGAAGCTGCAAAATGTATAGCAGGACATGAAATAAAGTGCTTTCAGCTTGCCTCACAAGCTCAGTTTGTTTTGAACTGTTTGGATTATTGGTGCTTTCTTTCCGTTGATCTCTTTCAATCATTGTCATTCCCATGTTCTCTTCACTGCACTGTCTGCTAAAACAGATTTACCATAATCTCATCAAAAGCAATGTTTACTGCCCCCCTCTCGCATTATTACATCATTTCAAAGAGTAAAAAAAAATAACTGTATTAACCCTGACAGAGTAAAATGATGAAAACGCCGTTTATTCCACAATATATCACCCCAGGAAAAAGACTGATAAAGAATTCTGTTAGTAATATAAGTTGAAGTGATTTAACCAAGTGGATGTTGAGGGAGGCTTGAGTGTAACTATTTTTATGCTTCTTGTCTCCAGGTTCTCTTGCCAATGGGCAGCTGAATGGCTCAGTGTCGAAGGGCTGCCACAAAGAAGATGGGTCCTTGCGCTCTCAGGGCCTCCATGGGAGCAACAAATATGGCGAGGACAGTCCTGCAAAAAAGAGGTTGGTCATTTCTTGATGGTTTTCCTTCTGTTTACACCATAAATACAGGATAATGTCTGCATGGTCTGGGCAGTGGTTCATTAAAGCTAGCTTTAGATAAATCTATTTTATTACTGTAGTGTTTATTTTTCCAAAATAAAGCAATGCGAAAGCTTGCAGAAAACAAAGGAATTTTGGCTCACTCTTCATTCCAACATTAGTTCAGTTCATTATGCTTTTCAGACATTAGTCTATGCTCAGTTCTCTTAAGTGGCACTTTAATAGACTTGTGCATGGCGACAGCTTGATACTTTCCTATCCAGCCTCCCTGTTGTAGATATTCTGCTGTGTTTGTGATCATTCCTGTTTATCAGCCGATTTAGACAAAGCTTCAACCAATTTGACTCTGCCTTACTTTAGTATATGGATGACTGATTCATTGACTGCAAGGTACATGGATGCTGTGGATATAAAAGGCTCAGGATTGGTAGGCTGAAATCATCAACCCCCTGCCACTGTGCTCGAAAGTTGCTGTGAGGTGTTGGTGCTGACACGGTGTCTGATTTTCACTGAAGATGGTTCAGAGAATGATTTTTGTAGTCTCTGGTTCTTAGCCTATTTCATGAGTGTGCAACTCTTATTGTTGGACCTATTTATCTTAAACTGACTTCACTGAAAAATTTGAAACCAGGCTCCCTCAGCTTCGCATTATTTTTCACAAATGCCGCTTATCATTCTTTTTTCCACCTTCCAACCACACTTTCTGCTTGCAATTTATTATCCCCTTCTCATCCTAACTCCTGTAAATCCTATGTTACAACATCCCCAGCAAAATCAATGCAAAATGTTTTACTGCTACGCCGATCATTTCACTGATTTATAAACCAATCCTGCGCACTCTCCTTGTCATATCTCCCTTGTCTCTCTCTCACTGGATTTTCATCTTTTCTTCTTTCTTCATCAGTGTTTTACATTAAAATGTTTTGAAAAACCACTTTCTATTTAACAGCAGAATGAGGGAGTCAACCCAGAAGGGTAAATAGCTCAAACAGAATCAAAAGAACTGTGAGCTGATGTTTAAGAGCAAATTCATTTCAATCATTTATAATTAGCCTCTTAAAAGATTGTTGCCAAGCGTTGGCGAATAAATAATTTAAAAACTGAAGTAGCTTGCTGCCACAGTACAATATGCTGTTAATTTCCAGCCTGCATATTTGTATTAATGTATTTTTTTAAATGGTAGTCATGCGATGCGTAAATAATTGAAATTGGCTGTAAAAGGTAGTGATTTTTCAAAGAGATTTGCAGGAAAACACAGCTTTGTTTGACAAACATCACTGAGAAATTATGTAAATCTATGGAAAATTTGAAGCTTTCAGCTTGACGATGACAATCTGAGAAATAGGATTTACTGTAAATTATGTTTTATAGGATGCAAAACAGAATTAAAACAACTGTGCCTTAATGCTCGTGTTTCCCTTCACGTTCATGTAGCCACGCAACCTGATTTTTCTACTGTTTACCCCTCAACAAGACTACAGTGGGTGGAGTGTGTGGGTGTGTTAATGTTGACGATGTGCGGGTGTGTGTGGTGCGGTCCCTCCCGCACATTGACAGGGCATCCAAACATCAGGGTAAACCTGGACGGGGGCGGACGGGGGAGAGTGGGACTTGTGGGCGAGGAGGGGGCTGGACTGCAGCAGATGTCTCTCTGTAATGAGCATACAGGCTCCATTCACTGCGTGTCAAGCACCTGCTCGAGTCCTCCGAGCTGTCATTTGATGCCGAAGCTTCGAAATCTCAGCGTGGTCATTACAACTCGTAGGTCTTACCTGACTACGAAACAGGTGTCCACAGGGCTGGCCGGTGATGCGCTTCAGGAGGAAACTGATATAAAAAGGCCCTTTTGGGGTTTTGAATTTATGAAAGTGATTACCTTGATGACTGAATGAATTATAGAGTGAAGGAAGGCACGAAAGTAAAGAAATTATTTAAGGTTTATACAGTAAGACAGTAAGAGAGATGTATTGTTTACTGGCGTTCCATAAATCTCATTAATTTTGAGCCTTTTCGATGATGATTTATTCTTTTTCCAGGAGGAAAACATAGGCCACTCAGAGTCAGATCAACCTGCTTTGGTAGACATTAGCAAGCTTTTAGCATCTATGTGTCTAGAAATTTGAATCTCTCTATTAGACATGGTTGTTGTTTTTTCGGGATTGTCCACAGTTTTGGCTCTGTAGCTGGTGATTATAGGTGACATTAGGGAATTTGCAGTCTTTATTATTCCAACACTTTGTGGAATCCAACTCTAACACAGGCAGTGAAGCAGACCCACAGCATGGCGCTAAAACTGACAGGCTTGCACCACAATGAGTGTGTGTGTAAATATTTGACAGAGTTTTGACCATGTATGGATAAAATTAATCCACTGATATCTTTCAGAAATTGTTTTGTTTGTTTGTTTGGCCATCAAAATAATTAGCCGTAAATAAAGATGTCTGTGTGTGAACTCAAGATTACCGACTACAGCAACTGAGTCTTTTTAAGTAATTGTTGGATTTAAATGACAGTAAAGCTAAAATTAGGCCTATCTTTACTCGGGAAGGAAAATTATTTTCTCTGATTCTGAAAGCTGGTATTCCTCTGCTTTGTGAGGGTTCAGCTGCAGACCAGCTCTTTGGGTAATTTTCTTTACTTTGCTTGACACAAACACATGAAAACAGGACAGAATTGAAAGGCTTCCTGTCTCCATACAAAACACAAGTCTGGTCAGACATTGGTATTGCCTTATGCCCTCTTTGAAAAGCTTTATTCAGGCATTGTGTATGAAGGATGACTCTGCTGCTGTGGCTTAGGAACTGCTTCTGAACAGGACTAACTGTGATGATGCCAGGGGCTTATTCATCTGGCTGTGGCCTATCTATGGCTTATCTGTGTCCAGCTCTGCGTGAAAAAGAAAAACTTTTTTTTTTTTTCTGGTTAAGATGAAGGGATCAAGAGTAGACTGCTGGGTGGGGCAGCATGGAAAGACAGAGGAACAGGTGCGAGTGATTTTTGGCAGGAAGCACCCCCCTCCTTTTATAAGTCTTTGAGATCAACTTTGTGTTTGCCTTCCCATGCTCCAAAAAAGACTGGCGGCAGTCACTCTTAGACATGCCAGCTTATTGTAGCCCTCTCACCACCATCACTTTATTCTCCAAATAGGGTTTTTCTGCCAAGCTTTGGCCCTCCAAACACATATTCATCAGCTAACACCATATTTCACCATGGTTTACTGACCCAGTTAAAGCCCAGCTCGATTTCCCCCCACCAGTATTAAAATTAAGTTGGAATCTGTCAGTGAAAAGGCCTACTTTTATTTAAAATGTATTTTATTGGCATTCCCCAAACATTATGTGAGTCACAAAATGCACAGCTTTTAAAGGAAATGCTTCTCCAAATAGGAGTCATAGATTTCACACTTAGTCATCATCTGAGAAATAAAATGAGTCAGTTTTCATCTATATTTATTGGTATCTTAATTACATCTCACTGCTCTCAAAGGATACAGCAAAATATAGTTTCAGCTTAATTGATTTAAGATCTGAAAACATCTATGTGGTTTAATTTCTTGTAAAGAATTGTGGTTTGAATGTAGAGTAAAGCGGCCAAAGGTTTGGCAGATTTGAAATACACAAGTCGTTGTCAGGTTTCAGGTCTGCAGCAATTAATCAAACAGTTTTAAGATGACTGCCTTTGACCAGTGACTGAAAGGTCAAATACTGAAAAAATATATTTCCTGTCCTTAAATGCATCGAAGCTGAAATCTCCCACTTCTATCTCATACTTAAATGCCTCAGACAAAACATCCTGTTCTTGTCCAGACTTTAGAGAAAATCAAATAAGTGTGTGAGACATCCTTTCAGTTTCTGTTTGTCTTAAAATTGATACATTTACATAGAAACCTGCAGCACTTTTTTTTTTTTTTTTTTTTACTTCCTCCTGTCTTGGTTGCATTTAATTGCTGAATTTAAACATAGTATGCACAACAGGTTTGTGTTGGAGATCCAATGATCAAAAGTTTGCCAACCATGCCTATTTCAGTTTTTTTTTATTATTATTATTTAATAAAGCTTTGATCTTCCAGTGCTAATTTTGGCCAAAATGGAAGCTGGTATTAATTTAATATTAGGAGCAAAGGTGATTTCACACTGTGTGAAATCATAAAATCATAAAGCTGTGTTTTACCATTAATTAAGAATAAAAAAACCTAATTGGTGCCAGAGTTGACATTTTAATAATTTAATAATAGGTTTTAATAGTAGGTGCAGTGCATTTTCTAAGTAAAGATTCATCTTTACCTCAACTGAGACTTCCAAAATGTTGTCTAGCTTTTCCAATGAAATGCTCTTATCTACTTAAGGCCTTGCTGTCTCATGCATCTTGTATTAATTACAATCATCAGACCAACATTGTATAACTTTAAGTTGCAGTTCCTTCAGCTTATTCGTTTTAGCAGTTTAGGGTTTATCAAATCCTAATTTAGAAGAACAGCGTCATTTTAAAGCAACTTGACTAATTTTAAAGAAGGATTTCAGACTTTTTTGAGGGATGGTAAAAGTGTGCCTGGAGTGTGATTGTGCAGATCACAAGTTGAGTGGCCCTCTTAGACTTCTTAACTTGTTTGCTGCATTGCCTCACTCTTTTTCTTTCCCTTCTCACTTCACTGAACCCCAATTTTGGCTCTCTTTGAATCTCTTCTCTCTGTTGTCTGTGCCAAGACACACACTCAGCTGCTGCGGCTTGTTTTGTTTCAACTTAATGAATGCCAAGAGCGAGCGTGTGCATACACACCCACACACACACCCCCCGCACGCACACACCCCTCCCCACCCCCCCCACACGAATATGCACACTTGTCTAGCATAACCAATGACTCTTGTCAGTGATGCATAATCACCGTTTCCATTTATGAAGGATTACGTGCATGTACCCTGTATGGACGCACACAAACACACACATTGTGAGTGTGTTTTAAGGCCAGTAATGGCCTTAATGCGACTATTGATTTCTTTTAGCTGGCGCTGCATGAAAAGTATATACAGCACAACCTTGCTATAATACCAACACCTAATGGATAAAAGAATACAAAGCAGGTAGATGATGTAAAACACTAACACTAATGTGTTTCATACAGATTAGTTCTTCATATATCCTGGGTTGGATATATAGAACAAAGTAGAATCACACGTGAATTCATCTCCCGGGCAATTAAAACACTTGGGTTTCTTCCTGAAAATGGAATCACCAACAAATACTGTTTCTGCTTATTCCACAGCAGTTTAAAAAGGCTTTTGTTAGTTGTTTGTTTACTGCTCTACTCTCCCAATGATTTGCACATTTATGTTTGTCTCCAAAGCTTCAAACCAAAGAACACTTTGGAAGGAAAACTAAAAAACAAAATAACCAATTTGTGTAATGTGCCATGTAGTCTAAGCCCCATATAGTGTACTTTTTTTTTTTTGAGTGTTCTAATGTAGTAGCACAGACATTAGATGGTAAAAGCAAGGTTACAAAATCACAGGTTTGTTTAATAGTTGGGCATTTGTGTAATTATCTGTACAGCTCATTTTAAAATTTTGACAGTTTTTCCTCCTCATACACTCTGCTGTGCATGTCTTCTATTTGCACAAATGACCTTCATTTGAATTGCTTGGCAGGCCTTTTCTCCTTTGAAACCATAGCAGTGTTTGCTGACACAAACATGCTTGAATTTATTTTCATTTTGGGACAGCTACACAACATTTAGCTTCTCAGTTTGTACTTTCCTCAAAACAAACTAACGCGGTTTTCCATCCTGTTTAATGCAGGGTCGTGTAATCAGCGTGGTCACAAAATTTGGGGCTGCTTGCAGTCACCTGCAGATGGATGCAGAGAGCATACGACTTGGTCTAGAATTCAGCAAAGACTTTTACAAACATAATTTTTGTCCCTCATACTAAACAGTTTCAGTAAATTTATCGAAAATACTCGCACTGTCATCTTGAAGTCAGCAATGACAAATTTTCCCTATTTAGACCAAATAAAAAGCAAAAAATAAGTTATTTTTTTCTTATTTCCCTGGAGACTTCAAGCTTGAACCTCTGCATTTTTCCCTTCAGGGTAGTTCTGGTCACGGCATTTATCAGAAGTGCAGGACATTAGCATTTGTGACAATAAGAACAATGTTGAACTTCCATCTGACCTAATATAGCATTTATATATTCAGACATCTGCTTAATCTGTTTTCAAGATGTCTTTTCTCTTCATCTCCTTATCTGCTCTCATCATTTACTTCAGTCAAAGTGGGAATGTGGCGGAGGGGGGGGGGGCAAGGTTACATTTACATACACATCCTGCTTGTACCTTTTATTTGCAGTGAATGTCGACCTTTTGATGCTTCCACACATTCAAGTCTACAGTTAGGTAACAAAAAGCAATCAACAATAAATCCTTTACATTTTTATGTACATCATTACCGTTGTTGGTGTGGCGCATCTTTGTAAACTCATTTTGGTCATTTCTTTGAACCAAAGTTTTAGCCAGAAATTTGAAAACTACGTTTGAAGATGACTCCCTCTAATTTTTGGAGGAAGGAATAATGTCATTTAAGACCAGTTTATGTATAATAACCTAACTCTAAGTAATAGCATTTTGGAAAAAAGAAAAAGAAAAACAGATTTCAATTATTAAACATGTAGAGAGTATATTGGGAAAATATATGTGAAAACAAGTAGATCACCATGACATTTATACACTTCCTCTTAAAATTCAGATTTATAAATTCAGATTTAACATTCTGTTAGTTTTTTTTATTCCACTTCCTATAGTTCTGTAAGGCTGTAATTTTATGTTCACAGTAATATATATAATATGAGCATTTCATCATGGTTGATGGACACAAGACCACCAGTTGAAAAATGTATACAAAGTATTTAAAAAGTATCAAGAGCTGAAATTATTGTCAATCGTAGACAATAATAACAAAAATGCTAATAAATATATTCACTGTTTTCTACAATTTTTCTTTTTAACAATTCAAATTTAAATGATCAATAGAAATAACAATAATGAGTGTTTTAAATTAATTTTCACTTTAGGTAATTTTTATGCTAATGATTTTGGCAGTACTTCACTCTATTCATTGTCACATATTATCTCATGAATAAATTGCCACCAATTTGACCTCAAAGCAGCCTGGAATCGCTGACTAATAACAGTTTATTTGTTTCCGATGTGCATATGCTCAGTGTATATTTGAGTCAGGTCTATAGGTCAGCTCTTTGCATGTGTGATGGGCGTAGGGGTTGCCGGGTCAATTCACTGCAGCACCATTTCTCCCTTTTAATCTATAGGGACAGAAGAGCAACAAACACGTTGAAATAGTGCGGCGGTCATGCTCATCGTCCATGTTTTGCTATGCCTTCATTCGTAATTGTTACTCCAAAACAATATTAGCATATTTTCGCCAATTTACCCACATTAACATTCTCTTGTAAACATTGTGTGCTCTAAAAACACAGCAAGCTTAAGAAAACTCATGTATCGGCTGGTTTATGTACGGGTTTGATCTGAAGAGAGACAGCAATATAAATTTACATAAAGCAGCTGAGTAAACGGTGGCTTTGGTTAAACAGATGCGTCTTGTCAAGATTAATACTCCCTTATAAACATACATGCACTCTTGTCCACATAAACACATGCGTTTGTGAGGCCCTTGTGGGGATGAAATGAATCCAGGCACATACACGCTCATGCTTGTACGGAGCCAGCTGAAGTGAGGTAGCATTTTATCGGGACCATGTGGGCCATCTGGAGCCAATTAATACACCCCCTAAGGTACGGACTCTGGATCAGTGCTCCTCTCATCAAACTTTAACCTTTACCATGAGAGGGAATACAAAGTCTGATTGTAGTTCAGGCTCATGCCAGTATAAATCATATGGTTGGAAGCTTAAGACTCTTCTTAAGTCATATGGATCAGGTTTCTGTGACAGACTTTAAAATACATGGAAGATGTTTTATTCTATAGCATAGCTTAACGATTAGATGGACTGTTTTAGATTCTATTGGCTGAGCAACCAACGCGGCTTTCTATGTTTGGCTTGTACCTACTCAAGATCAACTTGCTGTTTCTGCCCCATTGAAGGTGCATTGAGAGCGCTTTAAAAGTGCCACAAATTGACACGGGGGCAAGTAGCTCATGTTCCCCCTTGCTGCCCTTATCCGAATATCTGGTTACAGTGGTACAGCAAAGGTTTGAAACCAAACCACACAGGCTGACACACATGACCGCCAGCTCTCTGCAGCTGAGGTTCCAGGCCATGCCTATCTGGGACGTGGTGTTTCTGTAAACTGTAACGAAATATCAGGTATTTAAGAGAAATGTCTTCAACGTGTTAAAATTAGGTACAGTCCTGATCCATCATTTAACGAGCAGGCGTTTGGCAGTATATCGTCCCATCTGCTGCATAATTAAAGTCAATGCTTTGGTGTTGGATGGTGTACATTAGTAATATGACTGTCTACATTTCACGCTCACCAAAGATGTTCAGAAAACTGCAGTTGCTGATTTTTTTTCTTATTTTTTTCTTGGCAATGACTGATATTTTATCCTAGATACAACAGGGCAGCTTTACATTTTAGTGCATATATCTAACTCAATTTAATTGGCTAAACGTTTTGGCAAAATTTGTGTCTTGCTCCTGCTGATGTAGTTATGTAAAACTGTTGTCATGTGCTAAGTTAATGCTAGCATTTTTTGCTCTCTGTCTCAATATAACTTGCCTGTAAAATCTTTGTGCACTTCCAGTTAATCATGTTGAAACTGATTTTATAGAAAAACTTGTTCTGCTCCAGAAACTTAGCATTTTACTTCAAACATCACAAAATTTATTACTACAGTTTTAGCTGCTTTTAGCATAGATCTCTGTCACGAGGAAAGAATAAGGTTACGTGACCCAGACAGACAGAGCTGCAGCAGCCAGCACTGTCTCTCCTTCAGTAAGAACATTATTGTAAAGAGTTAAGACATTTTTTAAGTAATGGGAGATGAAGATCAGTATGATTTTGAGAACCATCTACACTATAAAAGGGTTTGGAGGCATCCTCAGTTAAAATAAACCCCTTAAGGGGTTTTTCATCACAAGTATGTTCTTGATTTCAATAAACTTACTACTTTATTCTTTGGATAGTGCAGTAGCCAATATTTAATACTTTTTAAGTGTATATTGTTTTTATATCACATTACATATTAGCTCTTCATTATAAGCCCTGACAATATGCAGAACCTGAAAAAAAAACATGTTCAGTGTGACATCTTTTCTACCTCTACTTTAATAAACCTTCACATGATCTATTCCAGTCCTAGCTAATCAGATATACTTGGCAAACAATGTCTTATAAAACTGAAGCATGAGCCTCTTTTAGATCATCAGTAGGTTGAACCTGCATCATTTTGTTGATCAATTTATTTCTCAGTTTACACTGGAAGGTCATGCATTGCTGCTGCTGCATATTTTCTTTTTACAATGTCACTGCATCACGCAATCACATATTACCCCTCAGAGTCCTCCTGAGATTAATCAGGGGTGAAATATTGGTGGGTGGACTAAATGTATCCAATAACTTTTTTCCTATCCTTCCTAAATTTACTAGTGAGTCTCCCATCAGGGTTATATGTCATGTGGTTTATTAAATCATTTGTCAGTTGTAACAACAACCAAACTCAAATTTACTTCTCAGTCATCCAGTTTCACACACACTGAATTTTGCTGATATGCTCTGGCAGACCGGGAGACATCAGCTTTCTGTTTACGATGCTGCTTCTCACACTGAGGATTAGGGGTGTGCAACTGAAACTCTGTTTTTGTTAGCCGCAGAAATCTGCAGTGAATGTCGGCCACCTTTTCAGAAAAGAAGCTCTGCGAAGTGTTGCAGTCTGACCATCTGTGAGGAGGTCATGTCGTCTTGGCAATTTCTTCAGAAGTGGTTGGGGAAAAAAAACTGATCTAGAGGTTTTACTAATCAAGTGTTACTCGCAGCTTTCTCAATTTTTATTAGTCAATCATTAGTGTCACAAATTTCAAGTCTTCTGTCGTTGTTCTTCCATTGTTTGCAGGGATTGTTTGCTGGTAGGATCATCAATTCTTCAGCTTTTATCCCAACTGGGAGTATGTGTATATTATTAGACATGAGGACAGGAAAAATGGAAAGAGGAAGGGGTGGAAGATGAGTGGATTAGAAAGGCATGAGTATGGCCATCCTCCAGTAATCTCTTTCTTTCTCAATGGATTGAATTTCCGTTTCCTCTTCTCTCTGCCTTTTGTTCCTTTTTCTTCTGAATCAATGCAATCAGTCTAATTTTAACCCACACGTGTGCCTGACCTTCCTTCTATGGTGTCTTACCAATAAGTATAGCATAGATAATCATGCTCGGGAAGGTGACGTCCCCTGACTGAGACATACACAAGCAGAAGTTGCCAGGGCACACAGTGGGGCTGAATCCCCACTCCGTGTGAGATTATGTTGCCACCTGACTCTTGGCGCAGTGGCACTACTTACAAAAAAGCCCTGTCACTGCAAATTGTCTCTATGCTGATTTCTGAGCGCTCACTTCGACTTTGCATTCAATGTGTTTGTAAATCAGATGCAGCTCAGCAGTGATTTATTTGCTGTACGTCAAAAAGAAAACACATAGCTAATGGATTTTAAGGTGTTAAATAGATGTTACTGGTGTTTTTATTCTCCACTTTTCGTCGCACATTAATTTTTTACCTCGGTGCCTGATATTTTCATCCAAGAGCTGTCACCTTTTAAATAATTACTTGTTGCCGGAGTTGTAGTCTCAGCGATATGAAGCGCTACGGCTTTATTTATCTAATCAGCTGCTTTTATATTCTCCGTAAACCCTCGTATTATCACATCATCAGCAAAGCAGATCCCTTTTTATTACCTTTTCTTCAGCCTGCTTCTCTGCCACCAGCATATCATTAAAAGGAAGAGACGAAGTGAGAACTGACGCTGCATATCAACAACGTGCAAGAATAGAATCCAGTCCAGTTTCTGGAGAATTACCTGGATGTGCTGCAAGCTAAACAAGAACGTTTTTGGAAAAAATCCGACACTCTCTTGTGCAAGCCGGCGTTGGGTGTCTAGACAGGATGCAGTAATCTCATTGCTTTGTTAGCGCCTCTGTTTCAGTTCTGATTTTCTTCCTTCTTACAATTCCTGGTGCTCTGTTTATGTTGTCATATTCTCTGGTTTGCTTTATTTTTTTTTTGTGTCAAATATTCTCCTCCCTTTGCCAATCCTCCCTTTCTCTTTTAAGCTGATAAATCCTGTTCATCTTCGACTGAAGCCATAAAACTACCCAAAGAGGATTTTATACACAGCTGAGTCCAGCCTCTGCTTTAGTCACTAGGAGTACTGTGGATTCATTTTGATACATGCTGTGCTTTTTATGTCTGCATTACGTGCATGGTTATTTAAAAAGATTGATATTTTATATGTATGTGCAAACAAACACAGTCACATAATTACATGCAGACACAAGCAGCAGGCAGCAGCTAGAACATTTCAAAAGAGACAGGGCTGCAAATGCATAAGACACATTTAGTTGTTAATATTGATGTGCTTTTTCATTACCTCTTTATAATTGCTCTGACCTGTTGTGCCAATAATTATAAATTAAATTGTGTAAGAATAAAACTATGTAATTTCTATCCTTTGCTATTGAGCAGACCTGCTACTGACAGTGTAAGGTGAGCCTACGCTCCTGGCAGAAACATTTTCTGCCAGGAGACAGAAAATGCTTTTTATTGAGCTAGTTTTTAGTAAACAAGAGGATGAAAGTTTAATTAATGCATAAACACCCAAAGGAAAAAAAATCCTCAGTTGCATAATCCTCTGCAGTAGCTAAATAACCAGGTCCAGTGTTTATTGACGTTGCATTCCTATCGAGATCCAAAATGTTTTGCATGAAAGTGAACAAAAAAAAATTTTTTTGCAGTGGCTGGGGAGGGAAAAAAGACGTCTGATGTATTGACGTCTTTAGTTTCCCCATGTTTGTGGGAAACTATTATTACATATCTTGGTTTTACTGTGTGTAATTCCCTCTCTGTCTATTTCCTCTCCTTCCTCCTCATTTATCTGTAGTGAACACTCTCTGACCCCATTCTTACAGTCACGTAAACCTCCGCGCTCCCAACTTCCCGTCTGCCTGTCTTACCGCCCCCCACCTTGTACTGCTCTTCTCTCCTGTTGAAGGCTCTCATCTTATGTTACTAGTGTCTGTCTGTTTAGCTTTGTAGTTCAGGTTTTTGGTTATTTTCCCAGGCTGCGTGGTTAGTAGCATTGTTGTTTCCTTTACAACAAGAATGTTCTGGGTTTGAATTCCAACTGAGGCCGTTCTGTAATAAACTTTGGGATTTTTTTTATCATAACCTTGTTTGTGTTCAAATATTAAAGATGTTGGGATAGACAAAGTACAAACAATTGTCTGGCCCTCCTACTGTTGAGGTTCGGGCAGTGTTTGAGCAATCATTTCTCAATTTCTCACATATTGAGCCCATGTCAGGGCAGGAAATTGACACGTTTTAACTCAGCACTGTTCTCTGATTGGAGTGTAATCGGAGCTCTGAACCTCTCAGCGGCTGCTCCAAATGCACCACGAGTGTTCTCCAGACATGATCCTATCTCCTGTTACCTTGGACTGCTCCGCAGCAAATTGACAAATAACACCAGGTTATCATATTGCTTTTATCGCTACTCCTCAACATTTATAGTATAGCTCACACACGCACTCATTCACACCCCCACACACACATACACATACACACATTGAAGCAGCACTAATCGATTGAGGCTTGCTTGCTGGTCTGTGTGGCCCCTGATCGTCTGGGACGTTTGTACTTTGTGTGTAACGGCGTCCACGTCCAGGTGTGAGAAGGAGACATTGCTTTTGTTTTCCAGGCACATGCTTTTTTTTTTATAGTCTGCTCTCACTCTTGCCTCGGCTGACATGTACTGAGGAATAAAGTGAGAAGAAACCAGCAGAGATATTTTGAAGGCTTTGCATGCCAAGAACAATGTAGAGGCAGAAAAGAGTAAGTAGGTGGAAACAGACTAAGAGACACAACGAAGAAGATGCTTTCACCTTCACCACAAAGTAAATCAACATGGACGGAAGCAAAAAAAAAAAAAAGAATACATATATAAAATTCTGAGTTTAAAAGTGTGAGCATAAGAAAATGGTAATGTCAGTCATCTGGGATGTGTTTAGCATCATTGTCAGATTGTTTGCAACAGTAGATGCTGAGGGATGTAAACTTTTTTCTGAGCTTTTAGTAAGATTTGTATTGCAGCAGAGCCTCTGTTTTATCATCCACTTGAAAGAAGGATAACTATTAGCATGACGGAAGGAGACTGGTTGCTATAGTCAGGCAAAAACCAACAGACTTGCCTTAACTTCTGTAATACAGTTGTCATTCAGTAGATGGATCAGTGGTATAACTTTTAAATACAAACCACCCTATTTCTCTAAATATACCAAAATTATGACCATCTGGGTTAGCTGCTGACGCTCATTCCTAGGCCGGGAAAGTAGCTAATGGTTTCCTGAAAGTTGGTCAATGACATCATCAGCAAATCACTGAAAAATCATTGGTGCAATTAGCCTGTAATTGAAATACTCATTGGAGGACGAAATTAATAATGTGAGGAAAATGTAACTTTATAGTAAATGGGCTCAAAAAACAAAAAAAATCAAGTTCTATCATGTTTCTGAATGAAATGGTTTATGATCAGCCTCCATTCTCACCACAATCTCTATGTCTAACTCATGCATGGCAGTAATAGAACAAAACTACATGCCTGAGACTGTGCTCCTGTAATTATCTGTGTCAGTTATAAACAAACACCCACTCAATATGTTAATGTCAGCTGGTGAGAGCCCGTGTCTCCAAGTTATCACAATGGACTCAAGCTCATTTGATGAACAGATATGGGAATATTACCAGCAGTTTTTTTTCCCACAAACTGAACATTAGATGTGATTGTGTAGTACATGCATTATTTTCATGATCTACTAAAATAGGTTGGGATAAATGATTAACTTAATATGAATTTGTACAAGAATTCCTCAAAAACTTGTATCTTCTGACTTCAACTTGCTTTTCCCCCTCTTAGGCCTCGACTCCAGGCTCAGCGGAAGTTCGCCCAGTCGCAGCCCAACTCGCCCAGCACTACGCCGGTCAAAGTGGCCGACCCAGGCAACATGAACGGCAACCTGTCCACCGCTCCGTCAACGTCCCTCTCGTCGCTCTCCTCCTCCTCCCTGTCCTCCTCTATCCAGGACCTCTCCCGGCGCAAGCCCAAGACGGAGGACTTTCTCACCTTCCTCTGCCTCCGAGGTAGGCCTGTGCACAGGGGAGCAAATGGAAACATGGTTACATTCACACCCACGACCAGCAGCAAAATAGCAAGAAAGCTGCAGATGCAGCTTGTCCTAATATTTCACACCGTTCCAAGTTACAGGTGTTTATTAGATGGGAGACGCGCGTTACGTCTGAGAGTTGTTGACTTTTTGCACGAAGGGATGAATGTGTAAGCAAATCAGATGCAACAAATAAGATTTAATTCAACTTTTGATCACATTCACCCAAGCATGTTCACCCCCCCCACACACACACAGATCCATGCATGTAGTTATACTAACCTCGCTCTTGCCTAAGGCTGAGATTATCCTGCATTTCATCAGCTTACACATCTCCCCCTCCTACTTTTCAGCAACTGTCTGTCTCTTTAACACCCTGCCTATCACCCTCTACTACAGCAGCTGTTCGTACATGGAGTATTCACACCCCCCCCGCTCTGCAAACACTACACAGGTTCATTGACACTATGGCACACCTTCAATGTCAAATGAACTGTAAAAGCCACGGCACAGCTATTAGCAGCTGAATTAGTTTTCTCTGCGCGCTGCATACTCTCTTGCACAGTAAAGTAGCTGATCGAGAACGGTTTTAACAGGAAGCACAATTTGACACCAGAGAACATCAGTCACCCGTATCACATCAGTGTCAGTAGCCCAGTCCCCTCTAGACGATCATGGTAATTGAAGTCCAGCTCTTATTTTCTTTACAGTTAATGAAGGTGTTGTGTTACAGCCAGAGTGGACCAGTCTGTTGTCAGATTTCTGCAAAAACGTTTGTGTATTTTGCAGCTTTTTTAGTTCTTTTTGCAAATGCTTCACTTACTACATATATTTTTTTCACTTGACATGTAGTCGAGTGAAAAATATCAAGGCACCTCACAAAAGGCTGCATTTTTCTTATATTTGGTTATGTTAATATTTAATAAAATCATTAGATTTACACAAAGGCCTGTTTACATCTGATGTGCATGATTAGAAAATTGTTACTCAGCATTTTGATAAAGTTTTACTCTGTTTTAAACATCAGCCATTTAGTTGTTTTGTGCTTCTGATTATTGAAGTGAAAGGGAACGCCATGATGAGATCCCAAGAGCTACCTGAGGCCTTCAGAAAGAAGATTGTAGCAGATTATGAGTCTGAAAAGAGCAGCAGAATAGCAAGAGTGCAGTTGGAACAAGAAAGCTGCAAATGTGTTGTGTTGTGGCACAACACATCTGTGTCGTGTGTGTTGTTGCAATAGTAATCCTGCTCAGCTCAGTTTCAAGGAACTTTGACACAAAGTAGTCCACTACATGAAAAATAGTGGACATTAAAGTGAACTGCCAATGTGCCCAAATCTGGACATTTTCCAACAATTGCCAAAAATTCCAGCAGAAGCAACTTTCGCTGGGTGTTGGATTTGAGCAATAAAATTGTGTTTAAAAAATATCAGCTGTGGTTTATCAAATTCTCTCAAAATCACTAAAAGATTAGAAAATTTTTCGAATTTCCCAGGATTTTACCTCTAAAATTTTTGAATTTTAGAGGGCCCACACAGAAGACCTGATGAGCAAAATATATAACTTTTTTATCCTTCAGATACCCAAATAGATCCTCTATATGACAGAGAGCATAATCTTAGTACTTTCCAAGATCGTCTTTTTCTCACCTCATTTTAATTGACCTGTCTCTCTCTAACTTACAAAGTACCCAGCGCAGCGCTGAAGAGGACTCAAAATGCAGGTGAAACTAATTCAGCCTCATTTCTTCTGAGATGTGTTGCACATATGGTGCTATTCTGAGCTGAATGCTCCCATTACTGGGCGTCATTTAACCTCAGAGGGCTCATTTAAGTACGCATAATTGGTGGTTGCTAAATCTGACTGAAACCTTTCGGTGCCAAAAACCTTGATTCAGATTTACTGGCCCTGGTACATTTTTGAAGAATGCGGGCTCTGTGTGGAAAAGTGATTCATCAGAATCATTTTTGTTGCTTTCTAAGCTCACTTCTGGTCTGAACAAGCCAGATTCACTCTGTGGTGCTGTGCAGCTAATACTAATGTCGGAGGAAGGCTGCCTGTCTAATAATGCAGCACTTCTCTGCCAAACGTGTTGCTCCTTGTCTAATATTTTTAGGTTTTTATGACTAGAAGTCTGTTATGTGGGAGTTGGGGGGGTTCTGTTGACATTTCCGTTTGCCATGATTTTTCAGCCCTCTTTTCTCTTTGGCCTCTCTGCTGCCCCACATGCAGAGATCCGTACCGAGACACAGGACATGGGAGAATGTCAGCGCAGCCCCTGAGGTTCTGTGCGTTCAAGCAGGGTTGCAGCTGCAAATGCTTATCTCCACTGTGTCCCTGTGTGCGCTCAGCATATAAGGATATCTGTGTTAATCTTTGCGAAGGGATTCACGTCTTTGATATCGTCAGAAAGCCCTTAAAATCCCCTGAAAGACTTGAGCGATATGCCCGTAACATCTGTTGGCCATGTTGCAGAAAATGTTCAGCGGTATCGGAGAAATCTAAAAATCCATTTTCATCTTTTTAAAATCTTTTTCCATTTGATTTTGGCTCATTTTCTTTCATAAGTTGAAACACAGCGTGCGAGCAACATTTCCGCCATGAAGCCTCGTCGATGGTGATTTCTGGGATTTCTCGGGTCAAACGTTCAAAGTAGTGTGTAAACACTCACCCCCCCCACACCCACACCCCCACTCCAGTGTTTGCTTATCTTATCTGGCAAACGTTACACATCCACCCAAAAGGCTTCAATCCATCATTCCGACTGATGGCTATATAAAAGCAGTCAGAATGTGAAGGATTAGTTAGTGATAAAAGTAAGAAGCTAACCTTTTTTCCCCCTTTTTCCTCAATCTGAGCTTTTAAATGACTATTTTAAGATCTTATCCAACTCCATGATGTTACTAGTGAAGGTTTAAATATTAAATGACAAAAGAAAAGTAGCTTTTCCCTTTTTCGTCACTCTGATGCAATATGTGGGTAAACCCAAAGAGCAATTTCTACTATAAAGACTGATGAACATCATGAATGTTATCCCTCCTGCACTATTCAGGCTCATATTCTGCATTTATTTTGTTTCATTTATTTCTCCTGCAAAAAGAGCTACATTCTGCACATGGGCTGGAGTTGGTCCCACCTCAGTGTGCTCAGGAGGGTTTTTATGTGTGGTCCTCGCCTGTAGCCGGCCTGTTTATAACCATGGAGAAAGCCATTTGGGCAGTAGCCAGACAGTCTGCCTCTGGCCCTTTTGGCCTCGGGTTAAAGCAAAGGTGCATCGCTGTTGACGGCACAGCGGGGGCAGCACTGAGGAGAGTGGAGGGAGTTTATTTAACGTAAGACCAATTTAAACATGACCGATGAGGGACGCAGTAGTATTTTGGATAATTTTGTAATAATTCAAACTGAATAATTGTAGAAAATCTCACACAAAGGTTTAAAGATCAGAATGAAAACCGAGCTCCCTTGTTGGTGTTGCGGGTGTAATTTCCCTTGTACATTGTGTGGTGTTGTGTATGTGCGTCTCGACAGTGTTTATTCCTCTGCCCCCTGAGCTGCCTGCTCAGCCTGCCAACCCTAGAGAGGTGCCTCTCAGGTTCAGGGAGGCCAATCCTGCTGCACTGCTTACATAACCTCCTAGGACTGACCTAGTGAACCAAAGACCTCGGATTCCCAGGATGCGATTACGCGTGCGACGCATATGTGAACATATCACATCTGAAGCATAGTGATAGGCAGTACCAAGTATAGAGATACTGGTATTTAAATAATTCAGAGATTTAAATCCTCTGAGTTGCTACAGTTTCCTCAAAGTATTGCTAGCTCTGAATTTTGTTTTACAATTTTTATCAAACTACCTCTACAAATCAGTTTACTTTTGCATGTTTTTGTGATACAGCAACACGAAATGTGTTGGTCTATCACATAGGAAGAAATTCCTTATAACAAAATGCAAATAACATGAATATTTTGCACACCATAAATGGTAAGGTTTATATTCTATGAACATGTTTTTTAAAATTTCTTTATGGAATCTTTATTTAACCGTGCGAGTTATTTAGAACAAATTCTTATTTACAATAACGACCTGGCGGGGAGGGAAGAACAGGAGTACACTTTCACTCCCAGGAATAGTGCCACCCATTGAAACATGTGTTGTTGTTGTTATGACTGCCTAATTCTCCCAGGTATAAGCTGCTTCCCCCTTGCTTCAATATTTGGATACTTTTAGGTTAGCACCTGGAAGCTGCAAGTTTGCATGCAGTAATGGCGCTGTGTTATTATTTAGTACAGCACTGACTGATTCTGGCTTGTCCTCGAAAGCATGGCCATTGTCTATATAACTAATGGCTTTGCTAACAATAAGGAGTTTATTTTGGTGAACTCCCATTCTTCATAAAATTGATGAAGAGTTTCTCTTTTCCTGCCAGAAATTCTGTTCTTGTTGTCACTCTTACATTCCCCCCAGAGAGTGTCCTTTCTTCTTGCACATGAACGTGGTTCTTATTTGTAAGTCATCACATCTACTTGTTCCCATGGTGGCTAAACCAACCTGATTGACTATTAAAATTGTCCTCATTGTTTCACTTCCAGTTAAGAGGACAAAGGAAGGGTGGCTAGAAAAAGGAAGGGATTGTAATTATGCCACCCCACCCAGGAGCCCCGTTAAAAATGACAATTCTAATAGACTCTTTCAGACCTAATTATGACTTGTCTGGCCGGAATGAGGTGGATGAAAGCCGGTGTAATTGGGGGATTGTGTTCAAGCTTTGCTTGAGATCTTGAAGTAAAAATTAGCAATTTTTACTTTTGTTTCTTAGATGCATTCTTCTTTATGTGTTTTCTGATGACTAACAGATTTAGAGAATCAGTTCAGAAAAAAGGAGCTGAAAATTTTAGCCGATGACCACATTGATATTGCACCTGCCCCCTTCCTGACTGTGGTCAGTATCGAACCATAAAAGTAAGCTGAATTGCCCAGAGGAAACCCCTTCATGCCCGGGGACTATTGGGTAAATTTGTCCCTCTAAGTTGCCCTTAGAGTGTGTATGTGTGCATGGTTGTCTGTCCTGTGTGTCTGTGTTGCCTTGTGGATTGGTGACGTGTCCATATTTTACTCCACCTCTCACCCAATGACTGCTAAAATTGGGCACTGTTTGTATTTTCATTCATTTCTGTTTAACATGCACAATTATCTTATAACTCGATAGTCTAATTGTACAATCTTAAAGTTAATAGTTCACACAATTTGTAATTTTTTACAGAAAGATTAATTATTCTTCTTCTATTGTGAACATTTTAATTTGAGCACCTTTGCAACCTGTAACCCCATGTTTTACCTCAGGTGGCTTTCCAGTCTGTTTCCATGACCTGCTGACTTCTTCTCTGAACAGTAAATTACAACCATTTAGCTTATGAATCCAGTCATTAAAAGTTGATTGCACCAGTCTGTTTGCTCCTTCATTGTGTATATTTTCAGCCGCTGCTGCACCTTTGATGATTTTCAGTGCTATCCGGGCTGTGTGTGCTATTGTTTGCATCTTCTGGTTAGATTTAGCTATAATCCAGGAAAACGTGATGCAAGTTATCTGTAGAGAAACTAAGGGAAGTACATACAAGACCTCTGTTGGCATGTTGTCTTGCTTTAAATAAAAGTGGTGTTAGAACTAATAGATGAGTTTAATTAAAACATACGGATATTCTGATCTGATCTTAAGGATAGGCTTGGGTTACTGATCAAGGTTTTTGTTGTAATCGTATTGAGGTCCTTGACAAAACTCAACTTCTGTTGCTGTTGTGGTTTGTAATGCATTTATTTTTTTAGATTCTCCTTTTAAACTGGGCTTTTACTTTTTATGACAGGGATGGCTTAAAAACAGTAGTGTAAGCTTTGCATCTTTCTATGTTTATCTTATGAGTCCAGGTTTTCTTTAATAACATTTAAAATGTATTTTTGTACCATTTACATTGATGTTCACATTGGATGAGCTGCAGCTCCCAGTTTTTCTGTCATGTGATTATCTTTACTGGCTGAACTGGATATCCCCAATGTGATTTTACAATTTCCAAGGGAAGGCACACGTTTTCTTAATTAACCCAGAGAAAAACTTTTCTGTAAGTTTTGTGCAGACAGGATTAATTGGAACTATAACTGAATGTGTTAAATGTGAGCTGAACCCACCAGTGGGTGGGGTCAAATGGCACAGCTTAAGCACAGCAGAGGGTTGATCATCTTTCTCCTCTGTCCTAGCAACCTGCCTAAGGGATGTTCTTTTCTATTTTGTTTACTTGAACAGCCAGATTTTAGGAAGTCCTGAAATAACACCAATTTAAGTGTTTCCAAATAAAATTCTAAATATTGAAATGTGAAATGTTCTTTATAGAAGCTTTGACTGTCTTGCTCATTTTCTAATTTTAATTAGATTTTTAATTAATTCCTCATATAATTTTTCTGCCTATTTCAGGCTTTTTCACATATATTTATGTAAAAGATTTATCTCTTACATATAATTATTCCAGTACCCTCACATTTTTGTTATCTTAATGGGCTTTATATGTATAAAATTTGTAAAATCTAAGGCACATATTTAGTCTTTTCTAAAACAAGTATACTAATTAAATAACTGGCTTAATTCATTATGTTCTATTTTAGATACTCTGTATAGTTTAATACAGGCCAGTTGAATTCAGCTCATTTCTCAGAGGCTTAACAATTATTTTAATTGGCTTATAATCACACATTGCTTTCCATTAATGCGCTTTTAAACACTAAGACCCCCTAAAAGGGTAATAAAAACCACAGTAGTTTCTCCTGCTATGCTATCGATTTAGTCATAAAGGCCCCACAACTTCATAAAATCCACAGTTTCCTGCTCACAGCCAGATTTAATCAAAGCTGCAAGAACGTTGCATAACCATGCATTCTTGTGAAGTACAAATCGGCAATTACAAACACCCGATTATAAAATTAGAAAGAGGGGAAGAGTCTGTTCCTTTGCTTTTTTCTCTGTAGTGCTTTTCAATAAAAAAGAACAGGGCGTGTTGCTGTTTTTTAATAGGGGATTCGGATTGTGGAAAAATCTTTGAAACTCCTCATAAATCAAGCATCTTTCCTTTCATTTAGTTTTGAGGCAGTTTCCTGCAGAGTTATTTTCATGCAAATGAATCGCGAGATGAGAGTTAAACTCAGAAGAAATGAACAACTTTATCTCTGTACAGTGACATAAACCAACCTTTGTATTTTCACCATATTTTTCCAGAAACACCTTGCTCGGTTCCCCCACTTCTGCTGACCAGCTGGATTCTATGATTTAGCTGAAATGAACTCTTAGTCCAGCTATTATGGCTGCTGTTTCTCAGGAAGGCTCCTGTGTTTGCAACCTTTTGCTTCGATCTTTCCATGTGGAATTCAAATGCAGGTGCACTTGACTTTTAAGACAAAACAAAACTACATGAAGGTTAACCATCTTGTTTCATTTTCACATAAACAGGGTTTAATACTCGGTGCTAATGATGTCAAATTTCTGACGGTTTTTATGTAATACTTCTATATGTTCAAGTTACTTTTAATATTTGTCACAACTCAGCACTTTTAATTATAGTGAAGGTGAAATGTTGTTAGTAAAATCTCAAATCTATGACCCTCGCTATGTGAATGGTTGACGATCACAAAGCAACCTGCACACGCAGAAAAAATGTACGCTACACACCAGCATTGTGTTTACAGAAGTAATAATGGATGGTGCGATCTATGGGTCAGGTTTGAATTTTTTTTTATTTGTTTAAGTTGTTGAGCAATTAGAGCTGACAGCGTTGTGACAAAATGAAGAAACCTAAGAAAAATGATAAATTTATCCATTATTTGTCTGGATTTATTGCATCTGGGTGCAGAATTATGATGCATGCCTCACATCAATGACGTAAAAGTCGGATAAAATGTGATATGACCATTCTGACTTCAGATACTTTTCGATTTAGTACCACATATTAAAATGTCACAAAAGTATTTTAAAATATTTGTTCCTTAGGTAACTCTGGGCCATCAACTATTATTTATTTCTATTTTGTTGTTGTTTGTGTTTTGGGATGGTAGGATGTTGGCTGTGTTGCATTTGTTTAGGCATATGATAGTGATGCAGTGAAGGATTGTGGAGTGTTTTACTGAAATGGAGAAGCAATTTCAGCAGCTTGGTTGTTATATCACAGTGTCGAAATATATGTAATCTTGGTTTTCAGCAGTAATAGCAATATTGATATAGCTGTCAGCCCAAATTTTCACATCAGTGCATCTCTAGTTGTGAGTATGCTGTTAGATTTTTTTTTTACGTAGATTTTTTCAATTAATACAAATCCCATAACTAGAGAGAGTTTCTGCTTTTTAATAAGTAAAATTATTTAAGTTACCATAACAGCTGCAGTATATGAAAGTAAAATTTCCCCCAAAAAATGTTTTATTCTTACATCTGTCTACAAAAGTGTTTGACCCACTGATTTATTATTGCAGGTTTACAGGATTTATTAATACTGCTTTTGGCTCTGTGACCTTTTGTTTGGGGCTTATTGAGGTAATGTTAGTGGCCATCTGCTGCCAAAAACAGTTCACCTCCTTAGTACTCATACTAAGCTGCATTTCTGAGAGTCGACAGTGAAAGTTATGGGCTATGACAGAAAAAGGAAAGAGGGAGAACATCGGCTTTCTTTTCCAATAGGGTCGGTAATTGACTGTAATCCTGTTTGGAAGAGTGAAAGAGACAGATTTGGGATTTGCTTTGCTGCGTGAGACTTTCACAAGTAATGTGAGCACATGTACATAATGTATGTCTCAGAACTGTCAAAATGTGGAGCCTCTGTGGAAAAAGAGAGTGCTTGTTGCACACTGTCAGTTTTCTGGACCCAATCCCAGCTATCAGTAAAAATGCGTTCTCCTTTTCCCTCCGCTCTGTGTTGGACTACTTTCATTGCCGTGCAGTGCCGTTAGAAAAGCAAGTTGGTTCAACAGAAATGCAGGAAAAACACCAGAAACAATAGGCACCGAGTGTCAAATTAGAAATGTAAATTCTTCAAATGCAGCTTATCAGCAGCAGATTGGAAAATGTTAGTTGTGCTGGCATATTCAGAAACAATAGAGCTGTCATCAGTCTAACATTGTGCCGTGCATGTCCTTGATTATGTTTGTGCATTTAACTGTGAGTGTAACAATGGCGGTACTCCGTTCTGAGCGGCTCGGAGAGCATCAATGGGCCACCAGCTGGGATAATAACAGATTAAAAACAGCAGCACAATCAGCATTACACTCAAACCTCAGAGGGGCTTATTTTTATGGTAATGCTTCAACACTGATGTTGATCCATTTGGAAGATTTCAGATTACAATCAAAAGAGATACCTTCTTATATACCAACAGCTGGATCTGGTTTAACATAGACTTTTTGACTAAATCTGCGTTCAGGCCTCGTTTTCAGTTTCACTGGCTCTGACCTTGAATTGGGGTTCTTATGCAGATTTCAAAAGAAAGGAATTTAAGTGACCTTTTTTCAGATTTGCTCAAGTATAAGAAAAAGTAGGTGATTGGAAACATGTTTTGTTCTTCCAGATGTTGTTCAGTCTTTTATTGAAGTCATCCATCCGTCCCTCTGTCTGTCTCTCCATCTTAAGTTTGCATCCATCTATTAGTTTGCCCATTCATCAGTTCACCTGTCTGTCCATCAATCTATTCTTCCATCCTTACACCCATTAGTTTATGCATCCATCTGTTTGTCTGTCCTTCTGTCCATCTGTCATTTTATCACTGTATGTCAATTCATCCATTCCTCTACTCATTAGTTTGTCCAACCAGCTACTCTTGTGTCCATCCATCCTTTATTTTGTCCATCCAACCATCCATCTATCAGTTTGTCCAAACATCCATCCTGCCGTCCATAAGCATTTGTGTCCATCTGTCCGTCCGCCCATCCATTTGTCCATCTGTACACTTCTGTGGATACATTTTCCATAAATTAAAACTACATTTTTGTGTTCATACTTTGATCAGATAAGTCTACAGAGAATTCTGAGAGTTAATCTCATAAATTTCGGACGTTTGACATAAAAAACTTATTGGAACCCCTCTTACGTTCTTTTTACCAATTTTTCCTTTGTGTGCTCAGGTTCTTCTGCCTTGCCCAGTAATATGGCCTATTTTGGAAGCTCCCAGGAGGAGGAGGATCTGGAGGAGGAAGAAGATGAGGAGGAAGAGGAGTTGCGGAACAGCGCAGGAGTCCACACACAAGGTGCGGGAGGCAGCAGCCAAGCCTCGGCCTCCTCCTCTTGCAACTCTACACCTCGCAAGGGCAAACTCCCTGCCAGGCAGCCGCTCAATGGGCACGGTAAGGGCCAGAACTGGAGGTCGGAACAAAGCGCACCATGTGTTTATGACTAACAAACGTTGAGTTCACACACCAGACTGCATGTTTTTAGTTAGTGTAATGTACCACAAAGATCCTGGTGAGAGACGTTAATGAAGGAGAGAAGGACAGGAGTGAAGCAAGTGGAGAAGACCTAGAAGAGAAAACAAAGAAAAGAGAACAAAAAAGCAGAGAAGAGCACAGGCGAAGGATTACATACCTTTAAGAATAACTAGAGCTGACTTGAAAGTTCAGAAGCATACCATGGATCATAAACGAACAAAAGACAGACGTGTAGTTCTTGTCATTTGTGTGCATATGTTAGTCTGCACATGTAAGCAGATAGCTGTTTGCACTTCTTCCTTTTGAACCGTGGCAAAAAGAAGCATGCTGCATAGAGTTGCAGAGCAGTGCATCAATTCTTTCCACCCCAATTAACACTTATCTTACTAAGCCCTAATAAGGTGTTTATGCTCATACTGCAACAGCTGGCCAAGACCCCAGACACGCACGTGCAACACACTTCCAGCATATGTACACCCCTAGGGGGCAGCGCAGACATTCAGATGAGTGCACACATTTGTGCACACGGCACATGACATTTAGAAAATCCCACACAAGCAAAAACCCAAAGACCACAGCATTATATTGATCTTATTGCATAGACTTAAGCTTATGCATAGAATTAACACTTGATAAATTTATAAGAAGTCTTAATCTTATTAAATTTGAATTGATAGGGTGTTGTTAGATTCTCATGGTACGATCATTTCAAGTAAAAACATCAGGGTATCAAATTATTTACACAGATTTTCCAACATAATCCAACTTCAGCTTAGTTTTTAATTTGATTTGACAAATAGTGTAGACACTGAATTTTATAGGATGTCTTGAATATTAACAAAACATCAAGTTTTGAAATGATGTTGCCTTAATAACAACGATAGATGGTGCTCTGCTAGTTTCCACACCTTGAGTGTTTTGCAACATTACATATTTACACAAAATCAGTATATTTTTCTGCAAATGTGTTTTTTTGTAGGTAGGGGGTGAATCCTGTAACCTCAATATGTCTTTTATATACACACATTTAACCCATGGTTTTTCTTCCAATCCGATGTTTTCAATGAAGCAGGGGCTGAGTTTCATATTTCCTCCCCTTTCCGTCCCCGACTTTAACTCCTTTCTTGGTGTGTAAAATGTCTCTCCCCTCAACCACCCAAGCCCCTGGAATGTAGAGGAGTAAACTGGAGAGAGATTAATGGGATTTAGAACAAGGTGAAAGCATCTTTTAGATTTGTGTGTTTGAACTCTCACATTGAGAATCGGGCTAGTCTCTTAGGAACACACAGGCTTCCCTCAGCTTTCCTAGAACACATGTAGCTAAAACGTTAAACTGTACATGAAGCGCAAACAGAAGGACAGTGAAACCTGTGTGAACAGATCCAGGCTTGCTCTGTGCACGAGGACAGCTTATTCTCCTTTTCTTATCTGGCACACAAACAGTGTTTGCAAAGCAACTTGGCGCCTGTAATATGCTAAATAAATAGATAAGAAAGAAAACATGCAGATATGCTTTATAGGGGACAATAGAGACAGGTGAGGTTAAGGACACCAAAATGGACATTTGTGTATCCAAGAGCCAGCAGCATTTAACATTTGTCCCATTTGACAAATTAGGATTAGTTTTAAGCCAAAAGGAGAATGAGGGCAATTGAGAAAAAGGAAAAATAAAATTGGTGAAATGTTGAGAGATGTTTTACTCAGGGAAGTAGAGGGAGGCAGGAAATGCTTTACATTGTAGGTCATTCATCAGCCCTCCCTCTTTCTACTACTATTTCTCATTTTGGCCATCTGCCATGTTGACTCGGCTGAATTAAACAGTTTTTAATGGGTCCAGTTTTTTTTGCTGAGCTCACTTCTCAAAATGTCAAGAATTTTCTCTTTCAACAGGCCAGGGGCAACATGAGACCTCCAGACGCTCACAAGTGTTGGAGTGCGTGCACTCGTGTACTGTACGTCCTCTATACAGTTTCGCATCTAAAGGCTCACAGAAACATGAAGTGAAAGCTGGAAAGAGGCCTATATAGGATGCATGTGGCATCACCTGCCGGTCTCAAAACCCATTTTGAACCAGCTCATTGACAAGCAGCATAAAGATGTCTTCATCCACTCTGTAAATCATGCATATTCTAGCGAATTTGCTAAAAGTTTGTCACTCTAATGCTTATCCAAATTTTTCCACTTGGTCGTTGTGGTGAAAACCCTCTGGAGCTAATTGACATTGACAGTAACCTGAAAAACTCACACTATGGCTTTAATAGCTTTCCTGCTTTAGGAACTTTCCACATTCCCTTTTAAAAGTTTTTATGGATACAATGTTAGCTTGTTGTACCCCATTAAAGTTTTTACCTGGGTGTAGAGGGCTAAATATCTTCTCACTCGTTACTTGGTGAATTGAGCTGTTTTAGCTGAATTCTGGCCTGTTGAACTCTTAGCTCCTATATGACTGAAGAATAGAATTAGAATCAGTGTTGGCACATTGCTATCTTAATCCACTAATGTAATTCCTCAAATGGATCTTTGTGAGACCTCAAGCTAGCTCAGTAGTCTTACCATCAGCACTCCTTGACTTTTTCTTTTTTTGCCTTTTGACAAGTTACAACCACAAACCTGTATTTTGTCAGAATTTCAGTGATGGACCAACAGAAAACAATCCAACGACTCAGATGTGTTATTTTCAAAATCTTTTGATCAAAAAGCGAGATATGCAACCTTTTTGATGACTCCGAACAAAATAGCATTTACAGGAAAGCTGATGAGGGGTGATCAAAAGATGGATAAAACTCATTGCAGTACTGGAAGAAAACCTGTTAGAGTGCAACACACATTCTACTAGGACACAATAGATCCTGAATACTTGCAGCTGTAATTGCAGCAAAAAGAGCTTGTAACTTTGTTGGTCTTCATGGATAAAACACACTAAGGTTCTTGGTTGTAACATGGCAAACCATGAACAAGTTCAAATGTTGTGAATGTTTAACTTCTCAACTGTAGTTATAAATAATAATAATAATAATAATAATAATAATAATAATAATAATAATAATAATAATAATAATAATAATAATAAGCATTATTCTGCCCAAGCAGTTTGCTCTCTCTACTGACTTTCACCTTCTTAAATTTCCCAAAGTAGAGTAAGACACAGTTCCTTCCCCCATCAAACATCTTTATTGTAGAACCGCCTTCCAGCATTTTCTCTGTTACCTTAAAAGCAAGTCTTAAAAGATTCTTTTAGCATAAAAGCTATAGTTGATGCTCATTCCTTTAGTTTTGCTGCAACTCTGTTAGAGCGCTAAGAGACGTCTGCTCAGTATCATAACCTTTATTCTGCTTTTTATATGTATAATGTATTAATATCCTGTTTTTTCTATCATTAACTTTGTCCTTTTCTTCTAGCAGGTATCCAAGCCGTAGCACGTGCGTGTTTTTGTGTGTCTCTCTCCTGCTCTCCCAAGCCCCAACTGGTCAAAAGCAGATGGCTGCCTACCCTGAGTCTGGTTCTGCTGGAAGTGTCTTCCTGTTAAAAGGGAGTGTTTCCTCTTCATTTTTATTGCCTGTTTCTCAGTGCACGCTCAGGATGGGGGATTGAATCGAATCAAATGTTTGATGCAATCCGTTGGTTTGCTTTGCTACTGCAAGGCTGCTTAAAGAAATGCAATTATATGGAATTGGATTGAAGTAAATGGGTTCAAATTGGGTTATATTGGCTTGAACTGAATTTGACTGGATAGATTTGGCCTCTCATTTAACTTAATCTGAACCTTTGAGATGACCTTTGTTATGAATTGTAGCCTCAGAAAATGAACTGAAATGAATTGAAAGAGTTCATCCTGTTGCTGCACTTTTAGAAGAGCTCCGGCTAAAATCCGGGTCTCTTCACACAGCTATATTTCATTGTATATCTCTTTATTATTATGTGTTGTGCTTGTGAGTAATCATTCCTGAGTAAGTTAAGAATGCTAAAGCAACACCGCTGATCCATCTTTCTTTAATTTCTTTCCAGTTTTTAACAACCACAGCAAAGCAGGGACCAGGGAGAGTCCGAGGCCGAAGGCGGGCACTCACAGCAGGGATGCACCCGCTCCTCCACTGCCGCCTCCTCCGCCGCCTCCTCCACCTCTACTGAGGGAGCGCAGCGAGAGGGCGGAGGCGCGGGAGCACGCCAGGGAGCTCCAGGCCTTGGCCAGCAGTCGGGGCACCGCCAACGGGTTGCCATCGAGGAGAGCGGCTGAGGAGCTACGGAAGCAGGTACGGTCTAGATGAAAGCCTTCATGGATCTACTGGAGACGGCTTTAGCAAGATGTTAAAAGGAGAAACAGATAAAGGATGCAGTTTCACAGAGACATTTCTGTGGTTATCTATTAGTTTTTAATAAAAATACTTCTCAGCACATTAAAATACCAACAAAAAGCTAATTTAAGTTGAAAAGTGAAACTCATCAAAAGTGATGTCTTTTAAGTGTTTATTTCAATTCACTTTGATGATTATGGCTTCAAGCTGATGAAATCCCAAAATTCAAAGTCTCAGATATTTCATAAGCCAAATAAAATATAGATTTTTATGCATTAAATGGTAGCCAACCTTTATTTCCATGTAATTTACACTATAAACAACCAACCCTCTTTGTAGCATTAATTACTGCATTTATGTGGTTCTTGAACTCTTACAACACAAAGTATTCATTGCCTAACCCCCTGTCTTGTTTTAATTTAAATTTATAATTTAAATGGAATCACAAACAACTTGGTTTCATTTGCGAACAAGCAGATTTGGTCACAAACGCTGATTGAGCAGGTGATTTCAAAGAGTGACCTATAGCTGCTTCTAGTTGCTGAGGATAGTCGAAAAATTCGAAGAAAAATTTTAAAACAAAAATAATTTTGTGTTGTTTTTTAACTGCTGTGTAATATTTGTTTATTGCAGTACTTTTATCAACAATTTTGTGCTGCATGGCAGAAACAAAAGCTTAGCAAGCATCACTCTGTATTGAATCTGAATTGTATGCTTTTCAGTGTTTGACCTAATGGGAAAAAAATTAAGTTGTTTGTAATTTTCTAATTTATTAAGATGCATCTGCATACTATCTTCAGAGGTTTGGTTTCTTTTATTGTTAGCATGCTCTTAATTTCTTTTATTCTCCCATCTGCTATATTTTCCATTCATCTCTCTCTGTATGATTAATCCCAACTCTTCTTTGCCTCTCTCTCTGTCTTCCATGCTTTTTCCTTTGCTCTGCATTTCTTTCCTCTCTTTCTGCATGGTTCAACCTGCCCTCTCTTCTGCCTCCTCTCTTCTTCTCCTCCTCCTCTCCTCCATCCATTGTGTCTGAGAGAGTAATGATTGTGTTTTGGCCTCCCGCGACTGCAGCTATATTTAGTAGCGCTGGTAGAGAGCTGCGAAAATCCTGCCTTCCCTCTTCGTGGCACTTAGCGGATTTCAAGGAACCCCACAAAGTGAAAACGCAGGAAAAGAAGGCCAGACGAAAGCTTCAGTCCGAAAACGGGCTTCGCCTTGTCACGTAGGACAATTAAAAGCAACTGTCTGCTGAGGCTCTTTGTTTTGGCTCGCCTTCTTCTCCTCTCCACCTTCTACATTATGATTCCCAGCCTTTTAAATGCCAGTCTTCATCTTGCGGTGCTCACTGTTGCATAGTGCAGCTGCTAATGCACACTTAGACCCATAGTTTATGTTTTAAAGTGGTTGGTATTGTCCACTGAGAGCAGCAGCGAATCTTAATGAGACTGACTTCCTGCCAAGACAAACTTTATACTCATTTCCTAGCAGTCTGTTGGCACTCTGTGTGATATTAAGACTTACTTTATGTTATATTCTTCTCTCTTCCTCTCTGTTTGCTCATCTTCTCTCTCTCTTTTCCTTAATGTCCCCATAAATTAGCGTGGATAGTACCTATGTGTTCACCATATGAACTCAAGACACACACAGATACACACACATACACATTTATTCACATGACCCACTGAAAAAAAAAATACAGGCTCAGTCATACCAAAGGTGAAGTGATCATCCAGGCGAAAAGTAATCCAGAGTTTGTGTATGTTCAACCTGAAGGGCTACAAGCATTATCATAATGCAATTTGCTGCGACTCGGCTCTCACTAATTTAATAGCAGCGTGTATCAACAGAATCCGTACAAATTTAAAGGACCCTTCAGAAAAAAATTGCATTTACATAAGTCTATGAGATTAATAAAAATGCAGCCAAAATATGTCTCAATGTTAGTGCCAAGTTCTGGTATCACACAAATTATGTATTTGATATATTTGAGTATGATATGAATCTCTCTGCAGAAGTATGACTGATTTAGACTTTGTCATCTGTATAGATCCTTGCAAAAAATATTGATACATTTTAAACTTCTACATTGGATCAAAAACATCAGTTTTACCACAGATTCTGAACTGGATTTATGTCTGGGCTTTGACTGGGCCATTCTAACAGATGAATACGCTTTGATAACCACTGCGTTGCTGTTCAGGCTGTATGTTTAGGGCCGCTGTCCTGTTGGAAAGCGAACCTCTATTTAAGTCTTAAGTATTTAGAGCAGGGGTGCCCCAAGTTGGTCTTCGAGGGCCAGCATCCTGCATGTTTTAGTTCTCTCCCTGGTGGTAGTAACAACCTTTTCAGCATGTCAATGTTCTTCTTAGGCCTTCTAACGAGCCGTCATTGGATCCGGGTGCGTTAAACCAGGGAGAGAAATAAAACACGCAGGATGCCGGCCCTCGAGGACCGACTTTGGGCACCCCTGATCTAGAGCCTTGATAACAAATTTTCTTACAGGAATATCCTGTTTTTAGCTCCATCCATCTTCCCTTCAACTCTGACTGGCTTCCCTGTCCCTGCTGGAAAAAGAAGAAAAAAAAAGGAAACATCATGTAACCACCCAGTTTAATGGTGGGGACGGTGTGTTCAGAGTATTAGTTTTCACCACACAAGGCATTTTGCATGTTGGCCAAATTTGGTCTCATTTGACTAGAACACATACTTCTACTTACTTTCTGTGTCCCTTACATGGTTTGTGGTAAACTGCAGATGGAATATCTTGTGAGTTTCTTTCAATAATTCAACAGTCTAGCCACTTTTCAATAAAAGCCAGATTTGGGGTATGAATAAATTGCAGATGTCCTGTTGACATCTGTAATTTTGTTGACAGATTTGGCCACCTGGAGCTCTGGATCTCAGCAGCAGCTACTATTTAGGAGATTGTTTTGTAACTAAACTGACCTGTCTGCTGTGCTCCTTGGTCTTCATGGTGCAGTTTGTTCACTATTACTCCTAACAAACCTCTAAGGCCTTCACAGAACAGCTGGACTTATATTGAAATTAATTAATTACACACGGGTGCACTCTAATTACTTTATCTTCACAATTATGTGCCACTTTGTGTTGGTCCATTACATGAATTGAAGTTTATGGTTTTAATGTGAAATAATTTTGAAAGTTTGAAGGGGTAATACACTCGTGGCAATGATATGAACCACACAATAACCAAAACATAAAAAACATGATGTCATGTCACATCGAAAGGTCCCGATCATCTGCACTGATTTGAGTTCGTATTTTGTGTAACTTTGTTGCAACCTATATCTTGGAATATGATTCCCTGGTCTTTTTATTGGCCAGAAATCCTTGATTGATAGAAAACTGTATCATTACAGGAAATTCTGAATATACAAATGTAATTGTTTCCCCTCAAATGTCACAAACTTGCTATCTACTAGTTTTTGCTGTCACTGTGAGAACATGTAGGAGTAACTGACAAGACCAAATCTCCATGTTGGGCTTCTCTCTTTCCCAAGGTTAAATTTCCTCTTTTCTTTTTCTATTCTCTGTCTGGTCTTCTCTCTTCTTCTGTCTCTATGCATCCCCTCCTCCTGCTCCTCCTCTCTGGGCGAAGTCCTGCAGATGTTGATTATAAAAAAGAGTCTTCCTGCAAGCCCTCAGCTGGGCTATAGCAACACATGATGTCATCTAGACCCACCTCCCTCTCCTTCCCCTTCCTCTCACTTGCAGACGAAATCCTTTCTGCTTCTGTTTGCTCTTGGCTCTTGTTTTCATCTCATTTGGTCTCATCGTCCCTCTGAGTCCGTTCAGATTTATATTGCTTTGTGTAATTTTTTTTGTGCTTCTTTCTTTCCTCGTTTCATTCCTTCCCCTCTCTTTATTTACCAGACAGAGTAATTGTGGACGGACAACTGGGGAACCTGTTAGGTCTCCCCCGATCAGAACAGGTCTGCTGAGCCCCCTTGTGGTGGAAAGTGGGACTGGCAGTCTGAACCGCTTGGTCAGCAAACCGTAGCTGGTTAGATATCAGTTAGTCTGAACAAAGTTAATTAGTTTTAGTATAAACATCATGAAGAAAAACAAACAGTTTGGAAGTTTTGGGTAATTTAAAAATCTGTTTAATTTGTAAGTAATTCACTCCTTCACAATATTCATCACATGCTGATAAATTCTCTGCTTTACTGTTTGGTTTCTTTTCCCTTTATTTCACACCTTTCCAACACTCCCTCCTTCTTTCCTTTTCACCCTTTTTCCCCAACCATTGTGTGCATGTGTGTTAGGGGGAGGGGAACTGATTGACGGAGGCTGGGTTAGGTTTCAGTGTGCCCTTATCTTTTAATGGCCCGGTCTTTGTGTTGGCCCCTGCCACCTGAGACGAACACAATACAATACAATACATGTGCATGCACACACACACACACACACGCTCTCACCGGCATGAATATGAGTGTGATGTGAGAGCCTTTCAAAGGAAAACCTGTCAATGGGCCGGCTGTAGCTCACCTCCTGTGGTGCCCTGGCTGTGATTGATAACTCCATCTCTACTTTCTTCTTCTCCTCACCCCCCATTCTTCTGTTCAAGCTCATCTAAACAGAGGAGCATAAAGACCCCACAGAAAAATTACAAGAACCCAGAAACATTTCTCATGTCTTTATGAAATTCAAAGTACTGTTTCTGTGCTTCTGAGTGAATAACGGAATCACAATCAATCAAAATTTTTATGCTGTATATCATCAGTATAAAATTGGAAATATATTTCAAGTTTGATATTTTCCTTATGACTTATAATTAAATACTAACTTGAAATATATTTCCAATTTTATACTGATGATATACAGCATACAAATTTTGATTGATTGTGATTCCGTTATCCATTTGACTAATTAAGGCCTGGAACTGAACCCTGTGCTGCCCTATGGACAGGATCTTGGAGTTGAATACACCAGAAAGGCCTCTTTGTCCATATAAAACGGTTCAGGAGATAGATTTTTCTGCTTAGCCCATTAGCTTTAAGAAAAAGAAAAAAAACAACAAACCTTTAGATTTACAAGTTTCATAACTCTTTATTTACACAGAATAATCTAAAGGAAGGTAGAGACTAAAGAAAACTAAAGAAAAGACAGTCCCCAAGTTGGTGTGAAAGTAAGACATAAAAATAACAGAAATAAGAAAGATAAATCTATTCCACATTCTAGGTGCGCAAATGAGCGTTACTACAGATCCTTCCTTCCAGCTGATGTTAGACTGTATAACCATCACTGCTCCCAACAAGCTCAAACTCAGTATTTCCATATTATTCTACTATTGTATGTGGAAGGATAAGCATAAAAAGAACAAGAGCAGCAGGATGTAACTTGATCAAGGGAAATGAGGTTAAAATTTGCCAGACCCAAAAATGTTCAGCTGTAAATAAACTGGCTGTGGACTCTGAACAAGCAACAGGACAACCATGTTTGTTCCTAAAACTCTCACTCACACACTTCAAAACACACATTCAATAAAAGACAAGCAAGTAAAAAGGCTATTTTTGTTTAGCCAAATGGGATTTTACCACGTGCCAATGACCCCACCTCCTACCTCATACTGTACAGCCATCTGTTAATGGAAACCACAGAGCCATCCCTGCTTCTCAGCTCGTGTTTTTCATGTTTTTCTTTTGCTCTCTGAACTGTTGTTTATCCCCTCATGTTGTGGTTTTGCTTTTGTATAAATCTCATAGTGTTGACAGTAAATGGAAGATTTAAGCAGCCTAGTCGATTTTTTCCCCCCAGACTTTACTTGCCGAACACAGCGTTCCACAAATAGCTTAGGAGCTGTCTAACCAAACATTTCAGCATGCAGCTAGAAACGGTGTGTGACCTCTTCATCAGGAAACGCCCACATTCCTACATTCTACGAGTGGTACTTTCTGAAAATTATGTCTGTGTGGGCATATTGTGGAAAATTATCTTAATTATTATGTCTGCGCAGTTGTATTTATAACTCAGACTTCATTTGAAATACAGCAATGAAACAATATGTAATCAGACCATCACCACCTTTTTTTCTAGAAAGCATCCCTAATATTCTGTTAATTTTTGTTTTCCTCTCTATTTATCTCAGGTCTCAAAAGTGAATGGGATGACGCGGACTGGCTCGGCACAAGCTGTAAGTGGTGCCAAGAAGAGCCACGACTTACGACTGCCGTCCAAAACTGTGAAGAAGTACACAGCCACCGTGTCCAAGGGCCACGTCACCTACACCAAAGCCAAACAGAAAGAACTGGGCAAGAAAACCAAACTCAGCAGCAGTAACAAACACAACAGCGCCGCCTCGGCATCATCGTCAGCGAACAATCACAATCAGCACAGCCAGCCAGCAGCCAGCAATAGGCTGGCCAACTCAGGAAAAGCAGCGGCACCAGCCCATCACAGCAATGCAAAAACCCGCAAACAGGTGCTATTATCAAACGGGCTGCACAAAGCGGCGGTCAACATGCGACCCAACGGCAGACTAAACGGGCAATGGCACAATGCCTCAGCCAAGGAGGACGGGCAGAAACAGTGCCAGCAAGGCCATGGGGAGTGCCCGGGTCGAGAGGGACTGCGAAACTCCAAGAGGCGTCTGGAGGTGGTGCTTAACTCTGTGAGTACAGGGGTTGTTGTGCAGAAAGCCAAAACAAGTGGCTCCGAGGCCAAAAAGGCCAAGCTTCAGCCCGCACCACTGGAGACGCGCAGCAGCAGCAAAAAGGTGGCCAATGACGAGAAAGCTGCCAAGCAGAACAGCATCCCTATCACTCCTGTTTCTAATGGACATGATGCAGAGAAGCCCACCCCGCCTAAACAGACTCAACCTGCTACTCCACTTACACCTTCTAGTCCACCGCCTCAACAAACGCCACCTCCTTCTACACCAGCAGCCAACGTGGAGCCAGTGAACCAGCGACCTAAGCGTGCATCAGCCGGCAAGCTGATGTTGATACGACAAGCACAGCAACAGCAAAGCAGGTCGCATGGTCGCAGCTCCTCCTCATCCCCCTCAGTAGGCCACAATAACGCACCAAACCCCAGTCGAGCCAGCACTACCTCAGACCCTCAACAAACCTCTGCCTCCTCTCCCTTGTCCTGCAACAACTCATCTACTCTTCCTTCCACCAACGGCCCAGGCCAGATCAAACCAGCAGCGTTGCGGCTCGCAGACCGCGACAAGGAGTGGGAGCACGAGAAAGAGCTGACGCGGCAAAAGGAACGTGAGCAGGAAAAGGAGCGGGAGCGCCAGCGGAGCAAGCCAGAGGGCTGGGCGGCGCTGGGCGAAGTGCCTGTCTTCCGGCCCACTCAGAGGGAGTTCCAGGACCCTCTGGTGTACTTGGATGCAGTGAGGGAACAGGCCGAGGTGGCTGGCATGTGCCGTGTGGTGCCACCGCAAGACTGGCGGCCGGAGTGCAAGCTGAATGAGGAGATGCGCTTTGTTACACAGGTGCAGAGGGTCCACATGCTGGGCCGACGCTGGGGCCCAAATGTGCAGCGGCTGGCTTGCATCCGCAAGCACCTTAAATCTCAGGGCATTACCATGGATGAGCCACCCGTCATTGGTAAGTGAGCCAAATAGGAAGACACGTTTGGTTGTGAACGGAAAAACTACCTGTAATAGCATTTAAAATGATTAAGTGTTAAGCTGGAGGCTTCTGCAGATAAACACTGAGAACAAGACCTCTTGATTGTACAGGAGTGAATTAAACCGTGAAAACCAGCTTTAAAGCAGTAAGCATTCACACAAAGTAAAACAAAATCTATTTGGAATTTAGTAGTGTGTTGACTAACAGCTGTGTATGACAAATACCAATTAGTAAAATGTCACAATGTTGCTCCTCCTCTTTGCATGTGTTGTACTTTTGTGCTTCTAACAGATTTCATGTTGTTTATAGAGAACAGCAACAATATGTATTGTTTTGGCACAAAACTTGATGGCTATTAAAGATTAATCTTTCATCCTCCTCCTGTTAGCTTATAAACCTTTACCAGACTTCCAGTCACCTTAATTTTTTTTATAACAATATAGAGAAAATTTATCATTTTTGATGACCAGGTATGCTGTCATGTAGCTACCAGGGTGTTGTTTTCATTTTTCCTTCAGCTTGTTTTGTTGTTTATATACTGTAGAGCCTCATTTAAATCAGCTCAGTGTAGCGAGTGCTGTTGCAGCTGTTAGCCAGATAGAGCTGGCATCCAGTTTGCCACAATGGAGTGTATGTCACCAGCCAAAATATCTTTCCTCTCAATGACTTCCTGTAGCATCGCCAGGAAATGAGTTCAGCATTAAGAGCAATTTGCCTCTCTTTTTGCCAGAGTGATCGTCTAGAGAAGTTTCTTTTACAGTGCATAATGACCAAATTAAATAATTTAAGATGATGAAAAGGTTTGATCTTATCTGTAAATGCTATGCCTGACACTGCTCTGATACAGTTCTCACGCTTTGAAAATACACATGCAGAATGAGTTCTGCATGTGTTGCTCTAGTGTCACTCCGATTATTCCTGACCTTGTGTGTGTAAACTCAATAAGCAGACCAGTGACAATTTAGAGGTCTGTTTTGCACCAGCAAAAACAGAGACATTTGATTTTTTTAATATTACTGTCATGTTTAGAGATGTACCAATCTACATTTTGTCAATGTTAGACAATAGGGGCACAACCAGCATGTTCCACTGAAGAGAGGTAAGATCCTGTAAAAATATCAAAATTGTTTCCCAGTTGATAAGCTGTCTTTAGCACCTTTTATATAGACTGTTAGAATGATTAGCATTGTTAGCTTTATCAACTATGAACTGCATCCTCCAAGGTATTCTGTGAGAAATTTGTAATCCTTTACTTTAAAGATTACAAAATCTAGCCTATTCCATGATAGCAGTAGAAAACTCCAGTGGTTCCCACAGTCAGTATTTGCTACTCTTATGGACATGTCTAAGTGAAGAAGAGCTGCTACTGCAAAAGCAGCATATTTTCTTTAATCAAAAAATATTTAAAGTTCTACTACCAGTTTTGATGTTAACCGTTTGTAAGATAACCCTCCGTTTGCTTTGTGCAGGTGGCTGTGAAGTGGACCTGTCACGTTTTTTCCAGCTCATCAATGACATGGGCGGCATGCAGCAGGTCATGGACCTGAAGAAGTGGACCAAGCTCGCCGACCTCCTGCGAATCCCCAAATCAGCACAGGACCGGCTGGCCAAGCTACAGGAGGCGTATCTCCAGTACATCCTCTCCTATGACTCTCTTAGCGCCGAGGAGCGCCTCCGGCTTCTGGGCGATGTGCTGCAAGAGAAAAAGAACCTGGAGTCGCGCCAAGGCCCCCTGGAGGGCCTCTCGGATTCTGCTGCACACGCCTTGCCACGCTACGAGCCCAAAAATGGGTTAGTGGGCGGAATAGTTGGAGGGACGACCGGGAACCATCGCACCAACGGAGTGTACCACCGTCTGAAATGTCTGAAGGAGCTGGAGGCTCAGGTCAAAGCGGGCCGACGCCGGCTCTTCGCTCAGGAAAAACAAGGCAAAGAGGACAGGCATAACGGAGAGCAGCGAATGGAGGAGGACCGGGGCATTCTCAGTGATCAGTACAAGTGTATTTACAAGGTGAGGATGAAAACAATACTGTCCTTTCATGCCACACACTAGAGGCATATTGACGAGTGGCATGAAAAAGGGCATTTATTTCTGCAGGTCTTTCCTTCTGTCAATGAGTGCACATAATAACTCTTATTGTCATTTAAGGATCGTCTGTTGGTTTGTCATCAGAAGTAGCAATGCAGCATGGAAGCATCTTTGAATCTTGCTTCCTTATTGCCTGAGTTTTGTGGTTTCTCTTGTGTAACTTTTAACCAGCTGAAAGATATTGAGAAAGACACATTTCCGTTTTGGCAGCTATTATCCGGTTGGTTTTGACCTCTCAAAATGAATTCTCTGAGCAGTACAATGCTTGTGTACTGTCACAATGAGGCTCACTCTTCAAACAAAACTTTTTACCTCAAGTTTGGGGGCCAAGGTTTCATTGACCCTCCCACTTTACTACAACCACTCTCGCTTGTGGTCTCGTTCACATCATGACACGTAGCAGAGAAACTGACTGTGATAAAACTATTTCTGTCTGAGTTTGATACTTTACCTGCCTGTCTTTTTGTCTTTATCGAGTTCTTCATGAAAGAGGAGCAGCTGAAGTGCTGCTGTAATCTCAAACCTCTCATCAGAGGTTTGGTTTCGTCAACTGGCAAGAAATGCGATTTACGGGATCATAACACTGTTAAACATCTGTCATTTAAATGCTTTTTAAATTATCTCTGCAAGTTTTAAGATATTAATTCAGTAATATGGCACAAAAGGAGAAGCACTCTTCTCTCAGCCTGAATTGTTAGTACCACGCACGAATTGCATTATGTATCTGGAGCTTTTAGTCAACTAAAACATGACTTTGTTTCAGTCATGGTCAAAGGTGATATGGCTTTAATCACAAAGATATTACCCGTTGAGATTCTAAGTATGAGTGATGCAGTTCCAGTCAGAAGTGTACATACACTCATCCTCAGGATGTGTCTTTAATGATTTACTTGAATCCCTCTTTTGGTTGGTTGCATATGGTGCAGCATTTAACTCAAGTAATTTAGTGGACTGGTTTCACAGATTCAGATTGATAGAGGATGTTCTCTAATCTGCACAATTTTACAAATACAAATGCAGGTTTAACTAATATTTGTTTAAATGTACCTGAGAAGTTTCCCAATATAAATATTGAGTAACTTTTTATATACCTTGCCAGGTTTATGGTATAATTCTGGCTGTATAAATAATTGCAACGTTTTATTTAATGTTTTCACCTACTACTGGCAACAAAACAGCCTAATACTGCCACTGTTCTTGTCAGTTGGTACAATGTTCTTGAATGTAAGTTTTCATCCAAGAACCCCTTGTTCTTGTGGACAAACAGGTCAATCTTAGTCTCAGCTGAGCCTTACTTTTTATCTGAAGTGGACAGTTTTCCATTCACATACAGTATATGTCCCCAATGGGGGATGGGCCCCAGATGGGATTTACTAGTTACATAAAGGCCCCTACTAATTGCTGCCACAGGTGAAAAAACTGCTCACGAAGTCAGGGATGTTTTCTTGAACACCCTTTTGAGATCCACCTAAGACTTATGTAGAGTTCCCAATGGTTTAGTTGATGAGCAAAACCAGTTGGGAACAAAAATGGGTTCCATATAAGATTCTGATTACAAGTCTAAACTCACTTAGTTCTCATTGAGGCTAACCAATATCCATATGAGACCCATATGTTGGATACAATTGAGTGTTCTGACAGAAAATTGGTTTTGGAAGGGAAAACAAAGGCTAATATTAAGCTTCTGGAATGGCTCAGAACCCTAACAATTGAAAACATATGGACTGTTTTAATGCTGAGCTTGTACCACAAAACAATGTAATTTAAATGCACTCGAATGTTTCTAACGATCCAGACAGAGGTCCAAGAGGTTTTCTTGCAACTCACAAAGGCATTGAACCAAATAATAGAGTGGGTGTTCAGATATTTGAGCCTGCATGTATAATTTTGACCTTGTGCAGGTGAGAGCAAATCTACAATAAGTTCCAACTTGTGCACCCATTTCTTGATGGGTTTTATTGCATCATGTGCATCGTGTCATCTCAAAAACCAAAGGTTCAAATGTATCATTAAGTTATCGCATTCATGCTGACAGGGAGTGTTTGTAAACTTTTGAGCAGACCATATTTTTTGCTCGATTGATGGAAACTTCAACTTGTCGTTTCTGTACCTCCTACATCTTCTGAGCGAAATATTTCTCTGCAGCTGTGTTCTCTGTGCAGTACTCTCTAGGCCTTATTATGTGCACGTGGATTCACATGCACAATATCCCTACCACTATTTCCTCTTGGCTGCTTTGCTGATCTGGCTGGTTGAAATGTGGGTCAGGGAAAAAAAACAACAAACAACCAAAAAAGCCAAACTACTCCTTTCAAAACGTGTGTGTTCTTTTGCTCTAAACATTATTGGTCATCTTCAGCAGGACTGATTTGTATGCACACATTTGTTGTTGGGTTTAAGGTAATTCAGCAGTTCATCCAGTGATGAAGATAACTTTGGCAACGCACGTTCACTTTGACTCTGAAGAAAACTTTAATCATCTCAAGTCTGGATCTCATTTGATTTTTTTTATTTTTTTTTTTATTTCCCCCCTCTCACTCCCAGTTTCCCATGGTAACTGACTCCCTCCCTATCTGACCTTCCTTTGAAGAGCTGAGATCCTGCCAACAGACATGACCCAGAACAATCAGTGACTTCGTCACAACATGCATAGCTTAGATTTGTGGGCAGTTTTTGATTATAAGAGGCCTCTAAGAAGGAGGTCAGATTTCACTTGTCCTGTCAAGAGAACAAAGTGCTTGTCAGGAGTATAATTATGGTCTCTAGATGATTAAGAAGCATTTGAACTGTCAGGGAAAAAAACAAGTATATTTGATTTAACTTTATTATACTTCTTTGGGTTAATTTTGACAAATCTCATTTAAATTTTGAGCTTGAGGATTTGACAAGGTTAAGGCATATAGTGAGCAGATTTGTAGATGTGGGACTCCCAAAAAATTGGATAAATGTACATTTGTCTGTAAACATGTCATTTTATCCAGCCTTTGACTTCAACTTTGAAGTTTGGAGGGGAAAAAATTATTCCTTTTACTAATTTTCTCTTCATGTCCTTCCTTTTGGTTTGCATCTCTTTGATTTCTTTTTCCAATCATGACATTTAGTCTCTTCCAATGGATAATTTAGCGGGTTTTTTTGCAGGGGAAATCGGTTTCCTTGACCAACTTCTTCAGGATAGCCCGGAACACCATGACCATGTGCTTTAATAAGGAACCTGGAGCTGCTGAGGTTGAGGTAAGCCTCCAAAAACACCCCATCAAACAAGAAAAGGAAAGTAAACAACTTTTAGTGGCTGGATTTATTCTGCAACTGTGGGTAAAATGAGAATGTCAAGCTGCTGAAGGAAACCATTCATCACTTCAGTACAACACCTGGAATACGCTTTATGCATTTCTAAGTCAACAGTTTTCCCCTTTTTTCCTCTTTTCACAGCAAGAATACTGGAGGATAGTGGAGCAGAGAGACGCCCACGTGGCAGTCCACTGTGGAAAGGTGGACACCAGTACACACGGCAGTGGTTTCCCAACAGGAAAATCAGAGCCATTTTCAAAGTAAGGGCCTTGTATTTAACATTAAACATTTAGATGAACGAACTTGATCTGCAAAATGAGAGTTTTCACCGGTTATTTTTGAAACTTCAGCTCAGATGTTACCTTAGTAATGTGGCAATGATACTGCTTAAGCTCATGCTATGCTAGGAGGATGCTCTGCCTGCACTGACAAAGAATCTCTTACCTCGACATGATAAATGCATGGAGTGGTTCTAACGGGTACACATTGACCTACTTTCAGACTAATTCAGCTAATGAGCGTTTCACCACTTTTAGCCCCTTATAGGATGTGTTTAGAGCATTGAAATTTCAGCTTCGGTGCTGCAGGAACCAAATTGTGTAGGATGTTGAACACTACTCAACATCTGGGTCTCACCTGAGTGTCGAACAGAAATCTTTATAGAGCAATCTGTAGAAGGATTCACAGGTGTCTCATTGAAGATGTTTGTTAAATATTATTCTCCCCTCTCTCCTCAGACATGGATGGAACCTCACTGTCCTCCCAAATAATTCTGGATCCATACTGAGGCATCTGGGTGCTGTGCCTGGTAAGACAGTATGGTATTTCTATATTTGTACAGACCAATGAGCTTTACTAGGTGCATCTTGTAAAATGTTGTGCATTACTCTGCCTGCGGTAAACTCGGCAGTCATCAATACCTCCTTCTTCTTCTTCTCCCTTCGTCCCATTCTCTCAGGGGTGACCATTCCCTGGCTGAATATTGGCATGGTCTTTTCTACCTCATGCTGGTCTCGAGACCAAAACCGCCTTCCATATATTGATTACTTACACACTGGTGCTGACTGCATTTGGTAAGTGTCACTGACCTGCATTTAAGATCTGCCATATCAGGGTAACACGTAAACCTTAGATTAATAGGATGAAACCTCTGTTCCTTGGCAGGTATTCTGTCCCTGCTGAGGAGAAGGCTAAGCTGGACAAGGTGGTCCATACACTGCTTCAAGCCAATGGCACCCCAGGACTAGAAATGCTGGAGAAGAATATTATGGTGAGTAGAGTCTGTGTGGGAGCAGTTGTCCTGTTTCTTGTGTAGGAATTGTGAGGAAATGTTATTCCTCAAAAAGAACGCTTTTCAAACCTATAAAGTCTGGGAAAGTCTGGAATTGTGTTTTAGAGATCTGGATAAGAAATGGGGTAAAAATAGAAAAATATTTGCATATTTAGACTCTCCATCCATCCAACCAACATTTAGTTCGTTCCATGACAACTTTAGACATATCCTGCCATAAATACTAGAATCAAAATTTATTTTAGATCTGAAAAGTATAACGTTTTGTCATATTTTTTGGGAACTCTCCTGTTGCGACCCTTACCCTATCTCTCTCCCTGTTAACCCTCCAGATCTCTCCAGAGGTGCTGTGCCGTGAAGGCATCAAGGTTTACCGTACGGTCCAGCGGAGTGGCCAGTTTGTGGTCTGCTTCCCCGGTGCCTTTGTCTCTAAAGTGTGCTGTGGCTACAGCGTGTCAGAGACGGTGCACTTTGCCACGCCACACTGGATGAACCTGGGTTACCAGGCTGCGAAGGTGAGTCCATGACACCAGGTGAACATAATAGTTGCGCTAAATATGAGCAGATATATCCAGCAGTAACTTTGCTGATATTAAGCAACAAAAATTACCTCAAGGACGTTGGGTCAAATAAGCAAACTCGGATGTTTTTTCATTCTTTTTTAAAATTTAATTCAACATTTTTAACTCTGCAAGAAAAATCCAAAAAATATTTGCTTGCACAAAAGTGATATTTGGAAAGAAAAGTCGACTATTGCATCTGTAAGATGTGATTTATGCTTGTTTTGTTTTTGGCCAGGACCTGAAATTTCGTTGCATAGCCAAGCCCTTCTCCATGGAGAAGCTACTGTATCAGATCGCCACCGCTGAGTCCAAGAGGGACAACGGCCTTCTCCTCACCACCATCTCCACCCTACTCAAAGACCTCAGGCAGGATGCCACATCACACAAAAACACTTGTTTATAATGTCACAGATCTAAAAATACCACTTAAGTCTTGATTTAAAATATTCATAAAGTGACCAGGTTAGCACTTTGAATTGAAAGGCTAGACATTTTGCATGTAATAACGTACATACAAAATGCATGTTATTACATACATTTTGTATGTATGTAATAACATGCATACATACATACAAAATGTATGTATGTATTGGAGTTATTTGGAGTAAATAACTCCAAACATAATTTGCAGTTATTTACTCCAAATTATGTTATTTGGAGTAAATAACATAATTATTTACTCCAAAATTTTAAATAAAATTATATAACATGAAGTGATCACTTATTTATTTTAATATATACAGTTGTATTGTAACTATAATATGTATTGTTATTTTGATGCACAGACTAGAGCAAAAACATCCACTCAATTTAGAAGTAGTAACTACGTGTTGTTTATACATTTTTTTCCTCGAATGTATAATTTGAGGTATATTGTACTTTTTTTAGAATAACACAAAAAAATAAACTGGTTAGATTCCTGCAGTCAACCGCTTTACAGATCCCACTTCCAGTTTTCCAACAGTAGTTTTAAATTCACATTACCTGTTTGAGAGAGACTAATAGTGATTCTTTTTGCTTACGCACCATGACAGTCAGAAAAGTGGGAGCCTCCCTTCAGCCAGCTCACCAGCAGGGTGCAGCAACTGTTGTGGGAGAGGGTCAGTTTGTATTACTCTGACAAAAAGGAAGGATTGCTCTGTAAGGCATCCCAATTAAAGTACTTTAGTTGGTAGAAAGAGTGTGATAAAAACTTTGATCAGTTTTGAAGCTGCCATTTTTTTTTTTTTTTTACTTTGGTACTTGTGGCTGACCTGATGCCCATAAAGATCAAACACATTTACTTTTTTCTAAGTGTGTTACTTCCTGTTAAATTCTTTGTCCATTATTTGTCCATGTTGTATTTGGAATACATATAAACATTTTGTAAATATTACCAGAGAAACTTTACTTCTGCTTCCCTTAGTTACAATCAAACATTGGCAGATTCTGCTCTGTGCTTCCTGAAAACGGTTTTCTGTCTCTTTCTGAACCTGCTTCTCTCTCGTCCTCCAGGAACATAGAGTTGCACCAACGTCAGGAACTTTATAACGCAGGTTTGCTGTCCTCTGCCCGGTATGGCACGCATGACGGCAACCTCGGCCCCACTGACGGGCGCAAGAAGCCCCGCGGGAAATGGCTGGCACTGGAGTCCTTGGAGAGACGCTGCCAAATCTGTCAACACCTCTGCTACCTGTCCATGGTGAGAGCAGAGTGTTTAAACTTAACCTTTTCACAGTAATCCAGTGAGAAAAATGATCTAAGAGTGGAGGACATTTAAAAGGGTTGCAAACATTCCTTTTGCTCTTTGATCTATATTCCAAGTGACAATATTGCTCGTTTTCACATCTTTGCAGGTGGTTCAGGAGACGGACAACGTGGTTTTCTGTCTGGAGTGTGCACTACGCTACGTGGAGAAGCACAAGTCCTGCAGGGGCCTTAAGATGATGTATCGATATGATGAGGTAAGATGTTCTCTCTGTGTCCACAAGGGGGCGGCGTCAACTTAGAAATAAAACTGAACACCCACTATTGACACCCTTCCAGCTTTTATCAGCTTATAAATAAATTCTTAACTCTGGCTGCTGAAAGCGTAACCAAATTTATTTACTTTGAAACTTTTCTCGTATTGTCTTTGTTTTTTCTCTATTTATATAATGTACTGTACATTTGCAAATGCATATCCTGCAGCTGCTGGTTAACAAACGACAATTTTATGAAAGTTGATCTATTTGCTCTAATACAATTCAAAAAGTGAACTTCATGTATTGTCTAAATTTTGTTCATACAGAAGCATGTATTTCATGCATTTATTTAGATTAATGTTGATGAGTATTACTTAAAGAAAATTAATTCTCTCAGAAGATTAAAAGTTTACATAAAACCAATAAAAAAAAATATTCATACAGAAATGTTAGCCTTCTGAAAACTGTGTCGGTGTACAGTACATGCCGTCACAAGCTGATCAGGGCACATTGTGCATGAATAGTGTTGAGCGTGGCAGGGAGCCGGCGGTACTGAGCCAGTAGCTCATTTGTATTATTGGCTGCAGATCCTCTCCTCTGTCTCTGTCCATCTTCCTCCTGAAAATTCTCCATGGATTCTCTTTGAGGGTCAGGACTGTTTGCACAGCGATACACCTATAAGGTCATTAAGATATCACAAAGTGAATAATGCGGATTTCGTGTCTTCGCCCTCTTCCTTGAGATTCTGAGACCTTCATTTCCACCTGAAATGCAGAATTTAGTTTCAGGTGGTATTCCCTGTTGCTTTTAAACCCTTCTACTGTAGTTTTTCCTTCCACTTAGCTTTTCATTAGTGTGCTTAGAAAAAGCACTCTGTGAACAGTCAGCATCTTGTTTTTAACAATGACCTGTTCTGGTTTACCAAACTCCTGGTCAGTAGTCTTCATTAATGTGTGGATCATGACATATCTGCAGTCAAAATATTTATTGGTATGTAAAAGTTAGAGAATTTTAATTTTGGGTTTTCATTTACTTTGAACCAATTACTAAAGTAAATGTTTTTATATATTTATATGGTGAAATGCACCTGTGCTTGAATAAATAAAAGCATCTTATCAACCCTAGCAGGAGATGTAACTGTGAAGATCATTTTAAATTCTTTTAAATGAAAATGTCTATAAAAGTGGGTTTATCCCAACTGTGCTTGTGCTCATCACATTTTCTGCAATATTGTTCCTGTACAGGAGCAAATCAACAGTTTGGTGACCCAGGTGTGCGGTAGGGCCATGTTAAAGAACGGAGGAGTCGGCATCGGAGGAGGAGCCGTCATTGTCAGCGGAGGAGGGGGAGACTCTTGCCACACTCTAAGCCCCGCCAAAGCATTGCCAGCCAAGCGGGGCCCCCGGAAGCGCGCCACTGTGGAGGTGTCCCTGGCCCGCCTGTCGTCCATCCACATGCCGAAGGCGGCGGCCGTGTCCTGAAGCGGACAGCGGGATCTTCCTCCACTTCTGTTTTGTTTCTACATTAAGCAGGTTCACTATCCCCCACTGCCCTCACCCGAGCTCAGTCTCCATTTCGCTCACCTCTCCTTTAGCGACAGCTTGTTTCTGAAAAACAGAAAAATAAACGCAAAGCAAGATGTCTTTTTTGCACTAGTGTGAAAGAAGAATTAGTTTTTATCTTGAGTGATATTTTTTATGATTTTTAGTCCCCTTCCCCCCCGACCGGCTCTGAATCAACATTACAAGCATTAACATTCAGAGGAAGACTTGCAGAGCCCCATTTTTACCCCTCCATCCTTTCTGACTCAGAATGGGTTACATTTGTTAGCTTTTTCTTGCATCACTCACTCCTGAGACTGAACTCCCCCATCCCTGTTAAAACTTGGAACGAATAAAATGGATCCCCCCCACCATGTTTAATTTCCTCCCCCCCCCTTCCAGATGACGTTAAGTAGTTACCCAAAGTTTCTCTCTGTCCTTGATTTTAAGGAAGAAGAGTCCTTTTTTATTGAATTTTATGCGTTTGTGATGCATTTCCTGCAGAGTTTCTTTAAAGGAGGTGATGCAAGATTTAAAAACTTGAAAGACGATGTTGGTTGGCTACATTTTTTTGAGTTCTATTTTGAATCTTTAGCTTTGTTTTCTGCTAGGTTTGGTTTGGTTTTTCCTTGTATTTTATTTTGTTTTGTCCGTCAGCGGACGTGAGCGAAGCAGAGCCTCACTTCCGCGTCAACACGGAGGGATCTCTCGCCAGAAATCGGTGCCTGACACTTGGCGAAGAGATCCGTTTTATTGGTGCTGTTGGTTATAATTACTGTATAACAACACAAAAATAAAAAAAATAAAAAAATGTTTGAGGGGGGCGTTTGGCGCCTGCTTCACGCCCCACAGGTCAGAAAGGCTTTCAGGCTTTTCTGGTTCTAGATGTGCAATCGTGTTAACATTCCATTCTTCCAGTCCTCTTATTTCATCTGTACCAGTAAACATTAATTATTATATTATTATTTTTGGGTTTTTGTTTCCCATTTGTTGAGCTGATGTGTTATCTCAAGTAGAGCCACTAGTTAATGAGTGTAAAATGTGAAATATCAATTTTTCTTTCTTTGCTTTTTGCTATTTTGTCCCCTTTTTTTCCAGATATATTATGAGTAATTTTTACAGAGGAAAAAGTCCAACACAAACAAACAAACATCAACTTTTTTGTACATATATCCTGTAAATTTCTTTAAATACTTGAGCCTTTTTCCGGGGTTAAGTAAGAAAGAAAAGGAAGGAAAAGAATGCAGAAGAGAGAGTTTTCCAGAGAGGAGAGTTCTTGATGAAGAAAAAGCCTTACAATTCCCTTTCTTCATCTGTGTGAGTTAGATGCTTACAGGGTTTTGCTCTGGTAAATGTGTATAAAAATTTTAAGTGCTGCTTATATCACTAAGAAAGAGGATATTGAGTAGCCGATGATTGCCCCCCTCGTGCCCCCTACACTCTCTCCCCCCCCTTTTCCTCCTGCCTAGTTTTGTTTGTTTAGCTTTACTTTTTTAAAGAAAAGGGAAAAAAAAGGATTTGTTGACAAAAAATGGGTTTTTACATTTTCATTACTGAAAATTCAACAAAAATGTAGTAGCTACTCATGTTGCACTGAGCTTGCCAGTGGTGACTGTCAAGGAAAAAAAAATCCTATAATCCAGTTTGTTGGTATTTGTCCCTCGCAGAAGACTGAACTGTTTTAGGACTATTTAAAGAAATACCAAGGTGTTTTCAGCTTCATAAAAAGTGGTTGTCAAGTTTTTATGGCCTTACAATATATTTTATTCTTACGGGATTTTTTTTTCTTTCAGTTTTTGTTTTATTGCTTAGTTCTCTTGTTTGTTTGTTTTTTTTCTTCCATTTTCTACAGTATAAACTACTTGCTCACAATGGGATCTCTGGTGACTTAATTTATTAAAGCCGCGCGTCGGCCTTTCCTTTCATTGGGAAAGAGTTTCATGTTGGTTATATTTACAGTTTTTTACTTTTGCAGTTTGTACTTAAGGTTTAATAAAAACTTACAGACAATTCACTGTCAGTCCTTTCCAACCTACTTGTGTCTTGTTTTTTTGTGTCGAGTTTTCATTTGAGTACAGGAGGAAATTACTTTGTGCTGCCTCATCAATATTTTATTGGCATGTCATTACACGTCAGTAATATTTAAGTAGAGCCAAAGTTTCCACAATCAAGCTTTACTGAAATTGGTTTCCAAATCATTAAATACAAAAATGTGAAAATCAAAATGGTTTAATTAGTTTCATTTAAAAGCCACAATTTTAAGCAGTTGTGTCAAAAAAGCCATAAGTACTACTGTCAAATTCAGCTAGAAAAATTAGCATTTCCTGTGAAAATCCAGTGTGAATTCTTTAATTTAACATTTTTAGTGAGAATTGCATTTGAAGTCAACAGTAGAAAACCTGAAGAAACGTATGAAATGGGCAGAATCAAGCAAAACGCAAGTAGAAAAACTCTAGAAGAGTAAAAACTTTCAGCTTATGCAAAAATCCCACCTAAAGAGCATTAGAAATTTGTGCAGAACACTGTTTACAAAGCTATACTGTAAGGTCAGGACACAAGCGAAAATGAGCTAAAAAGCTAAAACTAGCTGACTAGCATCTTGACCTGACCTAACATACTCCATACAGTGTGTAGAGACCCATGTAACGGCTAAAATTAGCTAAAAAACTAAATAATTGTAGCATCTAGACTAGCATGCTGACCTGCAGTAATATACTCCATGCAGTGTGAAAAAACTCAGAAACGTAATAAGCAGAAACATTAAAAACTGAAAGGGTCTACTATCGTCTTTCAAAGCTAAAATTAGCTAAACCATGTATTATGCTAATGGTTGTGGGTCACTACCAATTTAATGTTTCACAACATTAAATTGGTCCATCTAGTTAGTGTGATAGCAAAGTATAAAATGCTAGCTAAAAAGCTATTAGCTATATTGTCTGCATGCAGACTATCACTGGCATGTCTAAATTTAGTAGGCTTTCATAAAATGTAGTCAAAAACAGGATTGAAAGGATGATTAGGTGAATGAGTGGTAAATGCCAAAAAGACCATAGTTTGGAGGCAAGGATCTATCTAACTTCATGGTTAGACAGATCCGTTGACAGCGCTGGACATGATTTACTCTACAATGTTTATTTGTTCTACATAACATGCTGTAAGGTACAAAGACTGGAGAAAATGGGAGGGGAAAAAGACAGAAGTAACTCCAGCCCAAAGAAAGACTTGGTCTAAAACATCCACATTAACCTAAAGAAGGCAAATAACTCAAAATGTAGAGAGTTGGACAAAAGTAAGAAAACAACAACAAAAGAAAAAAAAAACAGATTTGAATTAACTAAACCAAATTAGGGTAAAAATGTAAAACCATTACAAAACAGCCAACTTTGGAGCTTGCAAAGTAAACAGAAACCCACTCACTCCATTTGCTTCCAGTGTTTGTGAGCTGCCCTAGCAGCTCTTAAAACTTTAAAGTGCAGTGAAATGACTGTTGTACATCAGTGCTGTTTACTATTCAAAATAAACCCACACAGCAACTTCGAGCCTTGAAAAGACATTTACTCTCAGTGTTGCAGTGGTGATGCCTTATATCTCTCGGGGAAAAAAAGACAAAACAGATTTAATACACACACAGAAAAGTAATTCCTGGTTTAAGAGACATTTCTCTTTCCAAACATGCAGGACCATAACTCAGTAACGAACAAACAGTATGTTTTCACTCGCACTTTTAATCTTGCACACATTTCTTTTTTTCTCAAAATGCTTAGAGGGAAATCAATTCACTCTTGAGCAGAAACATTAACAAGTCAAGAAAATTGAACAAAGGGTAACAAAATGAAGGAAAAATGCATTTGCACAGCACAAATATTAACAATTTCCGACCCCCCAAAAAACCAAAACTAAATAAAAATTTGGACAAGGGTTAGCCTTCAGGCCGATGTCCAGTGCATAGCACGTTCCGAGATGGGGATTTGGTCCTAGTTCAGAAGAAATCTGTTCAAAATGTACAGGTCATAGGCAAGGTTCATGTTTGTTTGTGTGAGCAAATGTTTCTAAAACAACTGAAACCTGCAGCATGTCAGCAGTACAGTCAGTTTTGACAGGAATAAAGTCCGAAATTTGGCACACAAGAGCTGGTTGTCACATTTATACATAATGAAAGTAAGAACAGTTTGTGTCCTCTGCACACCATTAATCGGCTCCGTTAATCGAAATTTAACCAAAAATCAAATTTATACTGGCACAGAAATAGCTTTCATTACATCTGTTTGAACGATGCTTTATGGATATATTTTACTCAATCAGGACCATCATCCAGCAGTGAGAACTTTACAACATTTGAAGCTGCACTTGCTGTATGTTTTTTTCCCCCCACTTTATCAGGAAAACTGTAGCTTTGCCTTAAAAAATGTGGATGAGCCAAATAAAAAATATCCAATAAAAGGAAATGAGTTTGGTTTGATTTTAATGCATACTTTTGTTCCGTGAAAGAAAGGTTAGGATCACAGTCCTGATGGAGCTGAAGGTAGTCTTTTTTCATTATCAACATAGGAGAGGTAAAACGCTATTATATGTTCAGTTAAAGTTCCAACAATCAGAAAACAGGTTTAGGATTTATGCACAATACATTTCACTATAAAGCATGAACAGAATTTGAGCTTACCGAGTCAGACCGATGGCTTATCTATGACCTCATTTCCTTTATCAGGAACAGGCTTTGCTCAGCCTCAACATGCAGAGCTTTAGAAACGGAACATCAGGATTTCCACAATGTTTCTTATTTTCACATTTTTCTATTACCGTACATTTTTGGGTGTTTCTCAGCAGTTTTTGTCAATCATTTACCTTCACAATGCTTAATACTCCGAATGTTTCACAAATCCTAAAATAATAAAATTTCAAAGGTGTTCTTTAATTAAGCTGCTTCTCTGCTCTTTCTGGATTATTCTGTCATGCTTAAGCTTAATCTCAAGTAAAGTGTGTTCTTTTTAATGCGCAATTTATTACTGATTCCTTTATTTTATTTTTTGTAAATGCTTCTCTCTTTTTAAAGAAAAAAACATTGCTTGAATGTTTGGTTTGCTGATTGAAACTTATTGAGATTCACATGTAAATAATATAGTCTTATATCTGGAATATAATTATAGCAACTTTCATACAGCAAGAAGCCTGTAATACTGAGTCTGATTCTCTGAAAAACCTTAAGCTGTTTCAGTTCATTCTGAGTCAAAAACGGGTCACAAACATCTTGAAAAACATTTGATCAGACTGAACTTACATCACTGGTCTTAAGGCAAGTTTATGTGGCAGTTAGTGCAACCTCAGTGTCATCTCTCTGATGAAATGAAAGGTTTTTGGGAATAAAAGCCAATAAATAGAATAGAATAGAATAGAATACAATAGAATAGAATATATATCTAAGTTTGATTTGGCAGCTCTGAGGGTTTTCACTCTTTACATCAAGTCCAACTGTTCTCAAACCTGCTGCCTCCTCTCCTCACAGTCTCGACTGCTCTGATCATCCTGGTCCTCTCTGTCCGCCAGCGTAGTGTCCGGGTGGACCTCCTCTTCGTCCAGGGTCACTACTACCGGGGGCCTTCTTCTCCTTCCTCCTCCTCCACCAACGCCGCCGCTTCCTCCTTGCTCAGCTTCCTCCTCGTCCTCATCATCCTCCCCGGCCTCAGTGTCCTGGCTGGCTGAATCCGTACAGGTGGAGGACAGGGACGAAAGCTTGTGTCGGAGGTCGGCCTGGGTGGGGACCTGGAGGCTGATCTCGGTCGTAAAGGACTCAATGTCTGGACCTTTTAGATAATAGAAGGACTTAATTAGGTACATTGTCGATGAACAGAGAAAGCTGCAGGAGTGACGGCGTCTTTTAGATCCTCGTGCTTATTTGGCAGCAATCTTTTCTGTCTAGATAATTCAGACATTTGAAAGTTTTTGCCATCTAACAATGGACTACAATTAAAGGTTTTTGAAATTTACATGCAGTTGTGAATTTATGGAATTATCACCAAAGAAACCTGAGATTGGACATTTACTTGCATCCCCTTTAAAAATATAGCTCTTTATAGGATGTATAATAGACTAGTATTCATACTACCTAATTTTTTCACATTTTGTCATGTTACAACTCCAATTTTCATTTCAATTGCATTTTCTATGATTGTCACATAAAATCAATCAAAAAAAAATAAACCATTGAAAAATGTGGAGTGCATTTGAATTCTACCCGGTTTTGCCATAAACTCCAGTGCAACCAATAGCCTGACCAATATGCTTAATTTGTAAAAAAAAAAAAAAAAAAAAATCCTATAGAGGTGAGTTTTTAAGTTTATCTTTTGTAACTGTTGAAACATAGGAAGTCCTGTTGCAGCTGAACAAAACACCCTCCACACATGTGGTGGAGGGTGTTTTGGTCAAATGTGACCGATAATTTTTGGCCTACAAGTTGTTGAAAAATACTTCTACTGCAGAGCAAACTGCACATATGATTCCCACAGTAGTTTTGTTCTTGTTCCCTAGTTTTTCTAAGCAGAGAGAGGCAAGCCGAGTTTACAGAAAGAAGCACATGTGGAGATGGGTTGGGGAGGCTGCAGGTTATCCTGGCCCAGTCAAACGTTGAGACATAAATTGAACTGGTGTTGAAAATTTACTTTAAAAGCCAGTCGCCATTCGATCTGCTAGAACATCTGCTGTCTAGTGAAAAATATGGACGTATACAGAAGGCTCCTAGCAGTTTTTATAAAGAAAATTTATAAAATCCTTACCCAGGGGTTCCTGAGTACAAATGCACACATTTCTAAGATTAGTTGTACAACAAAAAAAGAAAGAAAGTGGCAACCAATGCCAACCCATTTTCCTTTCATCTAACAAATAATAAGTACTTCCTGTTGATCCATCTTGCCAAAACATAAACGTTTTTTTTTTAAGTCTCTTTTACAAATTGTGAAACAGATCATGCCAATGTAATATATGAGAAAAATAGTTTGGGTTTTTTTGCATTATGTCTAAATGACGTGAACTAGAGTTCACTGAACTGCTGTAATCAAACTGACAGGTTGCAGTGTGATTTTCTGTACTTAGTATTTACCTGTGACAGGTGAGGCAGCGCTGTTGTCCTCTCCCCCAGAGTGCAGGAAGACATCCAGAGCCTCGTGGTCGGACATGTCCATCAGATCCATCTGCTCCAGCATGTCCACGTTGACCTCCATGGAAGACATGCTTCCTATTGGCTCTGGACACGACAGATCACAGTCAGATATCAGGAAATACCAAAGCGGGGAAAAGGCAGCAGCAAGGAGCTGAGTCCAGGAAGGAAGGCGCTTTGCTCTAAGTCGGAGTCATTACTCACCGATACAAATGCACAAGCACACAGAAGCTGGATGGTGTTTGAAATGTTAAAGCAGGTATGATTAAAAAATAAAAATAAAAAATAAATAAAGTGCAAAAACTATGCAGCTTTAACATGACAGGAAATAAACTTACACACTCTTTTCTTTTATTATTATTATTATTATTATTATTATTATTATTATTATTATTATTATTATTATTATTATTATTATTATCATCATTATTTAACCAGACCTGAAAAATTACTTAAATTCAAGATTTTCTAGACTGCTTAGGAACCCTTAGAGTTGGTCTTCAGTGTGAATGAATACAGCAAATATCTAATGCAAAAGCGACTGAAGGGTAAAAACGTAAAAACACAAAAAAAATCCTGCACTTTGCAGGAATCCGTGTTTCAGCCAAACATAACGAGGGAAAAAATGACGGAATATCTGCTACAGTATTTAAAGTGAAACTTCTTGACTTATACATGAAGTAGACGTGTATAGGTTGTGTTCATGTGAAAAAAACCCAAAAAAACCAAAGTTTTTCTTGGAGTTATTATCGTAAAACAACATCAACTGTGCCTACATAGTGAGTTTAATATTAGACTCTTTATGCCACTTTATGTTCATTAGATATGGCGTAGCCAAATCTTGTACATACCAACCGGACACGCTGCAAATCAGTCAGTTTTAGC
>CAEFZY010075007.1:0-26364 GCA_903066815.1 Brachyrhaphis roseni
CTTCGAACATGTTCCGGGGGAGGTGGGGGACATTGAGTCTGAGTGGACCATGTTCCGTGCCTCCATTGTCGAGGCGGCAGACCGGAGCTGTGGCCGCAAGGTTGTCGGTGCCTGTCGCGGCGGCAACCCTCGAACCCGTTGGTGGACACCCTCGGTGAGGGATGCTGTCAGGCTGAAGAAGGAGTCCTACCGGGCCTTTTTGGCCCGTGGGACTCCGGAAGCAGCTGATGGGTACCGGCGGGCGAAGCGGCATGCGGCTTGGGTGGTTGCCGAGGCAAAAACTCGGGCGTGGGAGGAGTTCGGAGAGGCCATGGAGAAAGACTTCCTGTTTGGACTATGTGTAAAATAATAGTCATGCAAACAAAATGAGCAGCCATGTGCATTAATCATACACTGCAAAAACACAAAATCTTACAAAGTATTTTTGTGTAGTTTCCAGTGATAATATCTTAGTACTTTTGAAATAAGACTAAACAACTTACAAATAACTCTTCAGTAGGATAGGAGCTTGTTTTAGGTCAATCATTCCCTAATATTGGTGAAATAGTTTTTTGGAAGTGAAATATTCTGCCAATGTCACAAGACATTTTTCCATTATTATTAATTTTAATGTCTTGTTCCACTGGCATATTATTCCACTTATATCTGTGGAATTACTGACATATAACAAGCCCATGTGTCTTGCTGAAAAGCTACTTGTAAGTTAGTTTTGTCTTATTTCAAGTGCACAAAGAGATGATTTTCAATAGAAACTTGACCAAAAATACTTGGTAAGATTTTGTGTTTTTGCAGATTTTGTGTTTTTGCCCATGTCACTACATCCAATAGACTGAAGCTGCTTTCCAATCAGAGCCACTCTGTTTAATAAACCTAAGAGGAAACAAAGATGACAACAATCCTTGCGAGGATACTAAGAGATTTGAGGTGATTAGGAAATATTGGAGATGTGAGCCTAAACTACGGTCGGGTCAAGAGTCAAGAGGGGTCAAGGGGTCAGAATAGGCCCAGCAGCTCAACTTAGAACAGGATATCCTGCGAGGAAAAGTCATCTGTCTCTCTTTCTCCCTCATATGCTCTCTAAAGTTTCCCACAGAGGGCACAGCAGTGAGGAGAAGTGTAAGCTTTCACTGAAAGCCCTGGAGAAAACCCAAGTTCATCATTCATCAGTGACAGATAGTAGACACAGATGTGCCGTTCTCCATCTCCTAATAAACTCGTAGTGTGGAATAAAGGCTTTTTATAGTGTGTAATTTAAGCACTAAGATGTTTTATGCTGTTACCATCCACTTGTATCATCAGCAGCCAAGGCAAATTTCCCTGCTAGTTTATCTTCCTGCATCTTATCTTAGCCAGACAGGCTGTGTGTGAAGATTATGAATCATCCCTGTTTTATTAGAATCATAGTCAAACATAACATTGATATTATCTGGCTGAGAGCTAAGAAAACAGTTGAGTTGAAAAATGATCCCAGAACCACTCCTACGGTTTTTCAGTTTTTTTAATCTAGCTGCTTCAGATCTCTGAACAGGAATGGGACTCCACCCAATGCTATCAGTTGCTGAAGTCGTGCAGATCTGTTGCTTTTCCAAAGATCCAATCACAACAAAGTTATTCGATCTCTTGCAGCACCAAATAATTGCAGAGCTATAGTAAAGGGTGGAAGATTTTCTTTTTTTTCATCGCACATCTAAGAGGAACATTCTAAGATTAAATACATTCTGGTTTATTTGCTTGGAAATAATATCTTCTGCCAGAATGGTAGATATAAACAGTCAGAAAGGCTCATCGCAAACCCCAATTAATCTCCATGGCAACCATTCAGCTGTGCAAAACGCTTGGGTGGACCTAGCCCCGCTTTCGAGACGCAGCTCCTCTCCTGAGTTACAGTTTCCAAACCTCTGTGCTTCTGCCTCACAGAGCAGCTCTCCCCCGTATCTCCCCCATTCAGCTCCTGCAGACTAGCCAGCAACAATTAGCAAACAGCTGGTGAAACTACACATTTGCTGAACTAACAATATGAGCTGCTTCACATTGCAAGGCAGGTAAAAACTTTGGTAAAGGGTTAATAGAGGAGCCATGTTATGATGACTTCCTGAAGGTGGAACTTCAGAAAGAGCAGGAGTTTTTAAAGAGAGAGAGGCCCAGTTTCAAGTCATTAAATTACAAAGTAAGATTTCTCTTAAGCCATATAGCATTTATTTGCGTAGTTACTTATTAGTCGTATAAAATGGCTCCGTGTGCTTGGAAAATGCATTATACTGCACCTTTAAAAAAAATCTGAACTAGATTTAAATCAATGATATCAACTGAATCACACTCATTCATTTGTTTTCACAAGATGAACTCTTACAACAACAGTTAAGTATTTATGGATGGCATCATGCATTAATTAGCATATGAATTTACAGACTTCGCTTGGTTGTTTGTATCTCTCACTTCCAGCGTCATTCACAAAATTCCAATCTGTGTTTCACACAAACACCAACCGATGTGTGAAACAGCATTTTCCAACTGAGACTGGAAATTTGAAGACATCTGTTAACAGGGAAAACCAGCTGATGGGATTCATTCAAACCGTCTCCCTGCACTGCGATCAGTTCACTTCAGTTTGTTTTCAGTTCAGTGTGAACTTCATTGCCTTATGAACTGGGTTTAGCCCCATCCTTGTTTTGACACCAGAACTGCTTTGATGGAAAACCCCTCCATATGTCACCGCATATTCATTAGCATAGTGTGTGAAATTGTCTCAGCTGAGACATTACGAATAGACCAAGTCTAAAAATATCTTATCATTTATGAAATAAAAACTAATGCAGCAACACATCTGCACTCTAAATGAATCATGAAACAGTATTTTATTTTGGACATACTCCAAAAGAAAACTTTTATGGTAATACACAGACATTTCAACCTGCTCTAGTTGCTTTTATTTAAAACAGAATCGCAATAAAATGTATTTATTTATTTATTTTGTAATTTTCAAAAATTGAATAAAATTAATTTTGTTTTTATTTTTAAAAAAGTAAAGAATTTTTAATTCTTTAACATTGACTTTAATGTTAAAGAATTAAAATGCTACACTGTCTCTGAAAAGTGTATACCCTCCTGTTGAAATGATGTCATGTTTTTGTAATATATATATAAAAAAGAAATTCACAAATATTGTTGAAATGCATCAATTTTCACTGAACTAGGAGTGCTGTGATGGTGCAGAGGTTAAGCACAACCCACATATGGAGGCCTTAGTCCTTGTCGCAGTTGTCGCAGGTTCAATTCCCAGCCTGGTGACCTTTGCCACATGTCTTCCCACAGGTCTCATTATCCACTTTCCTGTCAATTCACTATCAAATAAAGACTACTAGAGCCATTAAAACCTTAAAAAAATTTCAAGTGAACTAAATAAACCCTAGTCTGCTATAAGGGACTAAAAACCTTTTATTTTAATCTAACAAGACATTTCCCAAGTTATAAATGAAATAATCTGCCAACAGAGCTATTACTTTTTCATCAATACTAAGGAAATATTTATTCTGACCAAGGCTCTATATCTTGATGAAATGTGATGTGTAAATTTGTTTTGCCATATTTCAACTTTACTAAGATATTTACACTACAGACTAGAGCTAAAACACTTGGTAAGATTTTGTGATTTTGCAGTATAAATAAGTTTTAAACCTTTTCCGATAAACCTCAGAAGGAGAAGATCAACATTTCCCCCATGGTGTTCTACTCAAATTTGAACAAAGGCTGCAATTGGGTTTGTTTAAATGACTCCCTGAAGGATGACAGGTTTCAAAAACTGCATTGTAAACACTCTCGTTGTGAGTCCATGTGACATTGTGTTGCTTCACTTGCAGCGTAATTAGGCTTCCCGAATCCAAATAAACTCACAACTTTGTCACCAAGAAACAACAAACCCCAAGAATTGGACGGTACTGTGGAAAAGTAGCGCTCCAGTACCCTCCAACTATCTCCACATTTTCAAACACATTTTGATAATGCATCATCGGTTTTATTGTGTCATCTGAACATGCTTCCAACGAGTAATTTTTCCCCTTGAGTGAGATGCTGAATTTCCCCTGGTGCAACGGTTCTGGCTGAATACTTGTTGGTCTCTCCATCATTTAGTCATGTCTGCTGTTCTCACATTCATGTGCTCTTCGGTAAGGTGATATTTTCCGTAGAGGAACATTAACTTATCTCTTTTTTTTCTTTCCTACTGTTGGGTTTTATCATGACAAAGGTGAAAACAGAATTAGACAGAGAGTGCAGGACTGAAAATGAGAGAAGAGGAATGAGTTTAGAGCTATTTTTAGGCCTGTCTGGGTGTTTCCTAGTCATACGCTCACGCTTCTCAGGGTTGTTGTTGTTCAGATTGGTGGGTGTTATAAGGGTTGACTTTTGATGCGATTAGAATATTGAGAGTTTCTCTCTGCATCGGTGTCTGCTGCTGAGATATATCCGGGATTTTCTTGTGGTTGCCATGGCTTCCTGCTTTGTTTTGGCCAACTTAAAAGCTCTAAATATCCTGAGGGCGTAAAAGATCTGCAGCCTTTCATTACACACTCGTTTTTTGTCTGCTGTGGACGTTGAGCCTGAGTTCACTCACAGTTTAACTGATTTTTTTTTAACAGGTTGAAATTAGCTTAAAATGAACAATACTTTGAAATAAAAAAAATAAGCAGTTTCAAATTTGTTATCAAAATTCTCTTTTGAGATGAACAATTTAGGTGGTTTTTGATTATAAAAATAAAAAAGAGGTAAACATTTCTTTCTCTGAACTTGTGAGCGTTGTTAAGAGGTGATGATATGGTTGTAGAGTTGTGGAAAATGTCTGTCAGCGACTTGCTGTTTTTCTGTGCACGTCATCGGGGCCTTCTGTGGGGCTAATCTCTTCAAAGTCACACACCATAGGAACAGCTTGAACACACTAAAGAATGCACAGTCTGCTTAGGAACATGTCAGTTTTTTACTACTCTTTAAATATAGTTTTTTTTTGGTCATTGATTTAAAGATCTGCACAGACTCAAAAATGTGACTAAATCCTCCAATGGCTTCCAATTTTTGTAGCTTTCAGTTGAAACGCTGATATATCTGACAGCACTCACTTTGATGGGAAAAAACTGAATTTTTCAAAACGTGCTATGATGTTCCCATTTCATACATTACGAATTATGGAAAGACGAAACAAATATAGATAAATTATTAATCATCTCTGTTTCTGACTTTCAGCCTATCTGACCACTGATTGTAAATGGCCATTTGTGTGCAACCAAGAGTTTTACATGTATTATCTTCACTCTAATCCTTTTATCCACCAGGTACAAAATTTCATTTATTTATTGGTGCAATATTACAGTACAATACAATGCAATACTATCTTATTAATAAATCAGTTTAAAGCTGCAGTATGTAACATTTACAAAAATATATTTTTTCTACATTAATTAAAACTGCCATTATGTTGTGCAGTATGTTTTAAGACAGTGTGTTAAAAAATGGATCTTCTCCAACTCCTCCCTGTGCTGCTATTACTTTATGAAAAAATGCATCGCTCCCGGTCAAAAACTACCAATCAGAACCAGGGGGAGGGTCTTAGCGCTGTCAATCAACCTAATGGAGTAGAAGCGACTTATCCATCCAGGAAATCCAATCATTAGTGGCCATGCTAACTAGCTATGTTGTGGTGAACCAGCTGTAGCTAAGCAAGGAGCAAGCAGAAAGGGTGAGCACGAAAGTGATTGACAGCGCTAAGGATTTCAGCCAGCAGCAGAAATTTGTGATGGTTTGTGTAACATCTGCACCAATCAGGCCTTTCCTGGCCTGTACCAATTTCAGATTTTTATTGATGTCTGACTTCCTAATCTTTATTTACTTTCTCAGCATTTATAAACTTGTGTATGAACTGTTAAATGTCACAAATAACAGGTAAAAAGGGAGGAAATGGATACAAGTCCAATGATAAAGGATGTAGTTTTAGCAGCTCAGGGAGGAGGTGGAGGATATTAATCTTTTCGCAGATTATCTGTCTCATATTAAACCATCATGATGGTAACAGTTTTAAAGAAATATGTAAAAGACATTTTTTATAGGTTTACATGAAGCAGCTTTAAAAGGGCTTTCAGAATAGCAGTTACACTTTGCAGTTGAACAGTGTTGAAGAAGAGTTTGAACTTTTCTTCATTTGACCTGTTGATCAAGTGAAACTGTCAGATGTTGATCTCAGGATTTGAACATCACAAGCTTGTACTGACATGAACTCATTTACAGTAGCATGTGCTGCAGGTCAGGCCATGACAACCTCAACAACCAGCTTCAAACATGTGCTGCTTTACACTGTGAGGCTGCTGTTTAGGCTGATGTCTAAATCAGTGTTACTACAAATCTTTTACAGAAATTATACGCTTTATGGCAGGATAATGCCTGAAATTTTAAATCCCTTTGCTACAGAGTTTTATTTTGTGGCTTCAGCACATTTTTAAGGGAGACCGGACCCGTGATGCATAAACGTGTAATCTTCCTTAAAAGCAGCATTATGCACACTTGTTACTTTAAGCAGACCTGTGGCCTCTGCAGCTTTCATCAGCGAGCTGAGACAGACCTAAAAAACAGAGGAAAAAAATCTTCTCTCTCTTGAAAGTGAAACATTTTCCAGTGCTGACATTACCAGAAACGTACTACACTGCAAAACGCAGAGTGATACCAAGTATTTTTATCTAGTTTCTGGTGCAAATGTTAGTACACTTGAAATAAGATAAAACTAATTTCCAAGTAACTGTCCAACAAGTAGAAGCTTGTTTTACATCAACCCTTAATACAGTATTGATTAAAAAGTACAAGTTCCATTGGCAGATTAGTTTATAGAAATAATGTTTTGTAAGTGAAATAATCTACCAGTGGAACTTTTTGTCAATATTAAGGAATTGTTGACTAAAAAGAATCTCCTATCTTATTGAAAAGTTACTTGTAAATTAGTTTGGTCTTATTTCAAATGTACTAAGATATTTACACTAGACACTAGACAAAAATTTCATGGCAAGATTTTGTGTTTTGCTGTGTAACACACACCCCGGTTCCGTCTTTCAGGCAGAGACCCAAATATGTAAACACACACATCAGATGTGTGTTCTGTGCTGATGAACGTGGATGTTCATCAGCACAGAAAATACAAACATGCAGAGATTACACGTTTTTCCTCTTTCCAAATATTTTTCCAGGCTTATTATTTTTATCTTTGCTCTTGTGTTTACTTAGCCCAGAAGAGATAAGAAACCTCTTCCTGGTTTCTATCTCTCTCTCCCTGACTTCATCATGTCGTCTTCCTCTGGATTCCCCGGCTTTGCCTTCTTCCTTTCCTCTCTCCTCGTTTCTTGTTCCTGCTGTCCTCCCTGGCTGCTCCCCCTCTCATCTACTCTTTCCTCTCTCTTCGTCTCTCATGCAGCATTCTTTGAATTCCTTCTGGCTTCTTAAGGGGAAGGACCCCGCTGGCAGACCAAGGCCAAACATTATTACAGTTCTCTCCCCCCCATCTGATCCCTCCTCTTCTTTTCCTCTGTGACCTTTCGTTCTCTTGCATTTGTGTTAATTAAATTTTTTCCAGATATTTGCTTCAGAAAAGTATCAGCCTTTAACCGAAACTTCTATCTTCCCTAATTACAAGAAATTAGAGGTCTTATCATTCAGCGTCACATAAAAAGAGGCTCATTCATGTTTACTCAAGTAAACATGAAAGTTACTTGAGTAAAGGTCATAAGACCTCGTAACGTCTTATGATGGCATATGAATGTGAGACAGAGTAAAGTCTCAGCTTTCCAGTTTTCTAAAGACTTCTTGTTGTCAGTTGTTGTGTAGAAACTGAAGCTTGTCTCTGCAGGTGGGAGGCAACTTTGTAGCACACAGTTGACCACATCCTGCCCCATATAGTACCGAAAAAAAGCACCGCGTACGTCAGACTGGCTGTTTTTAACTGTATCACTTCATTTTAATTTACATCTGAAGGATGACTGATCAGGTTTCTAACACTGCAGTTTTTCTGTGCACAAACTGACATTGCTTCAGTTTTGGACCATTTTCTCCTCATCAATACCTCTCTTCCTCGTTCCATAGTTGGTAACATTGCAACCATGTATTTATTTTGTTGATGTGATTTACAGATTGTAAGCAGTACTTGAATGTGAAGAAGATGGAAAATAATGCTTTCCACACATTTATTCTTTCAAATGTCCTTTTCTTAATTCTTATAGATACGATACAAAACCATAGCCATCTTTTTTTTTGTAGCAGATTTTATCCCACAAATAAGTTTTCAGACAGCAGACAAACACAGACACACACACTTAACTAAAAAGAAGTAAAATAAATTTGCACAAGTTCCACACATTTAAAACAAAAATTAAAATTTGGAACTTGTGGCATACGTTTTGAGTCATTTTTACCTTGAAGATCTCTTCCCTTTATTTAGCTCCATCTGTCTTCACATCATGTATGACCACGTTTCCCATCCCACAGCATTATAGAATAGAATATACTTTACTGATTCCCAAGGGGAAATTGCTTATTCACTGACAAGCTACTCCCTCTGAGGTATGCAAATATAGCCGTATGAGACAAAGTTTATAAAATATATACACACCTAAGAGTGATGAGAGAGTTCAAAGTGACTAAATATATGTAAATAAATAAATAAATAGATAACAAACATGCACATGCAATTAGGTTAATCGATAAATAATCTATAAATGAGTGCAGAAAATTTTTTTATTAATTAGCTCAGACCTGGGAATTGTAAAGCCTAATGGCTGCAGGCAGAAATTATTTTCTGTGGCGTTCTGTGGTGCACTTTGACAAAATGAGTCTCTGGCTGAAGGTGCTCCTGTGTCCGGCCATCACATCATGGAGTGGATGAGACTCGTTGTCCAAGATGGCCTGCATCTTGGACATGATCCTTGTCTCTGACACCACTGTCAGAGAGTCCAGCTCCCCTTCAACGACGTTGTTGGCTTTGTTCAGTCTGTTGGTGACCTCCACCTTCAGCCTGCTGCCCCAGCACACCACAGCACACAGGATGGCATTGGCAACCACAGACTTATAGAGCATTCTGAGCAAAGTCCGGGAGATGTTGAAGGACCTCAGCCACCTCAGAAAGTAGAGGCGACTTTGGCCCTTCCTTCACACAGCATTGGTGTTCTTAACCCAGTCAAGTTTTTTTGTCAATGTGGAAACTCAGATATTTATAGTTCTCCACAATGTCCACACTGACCCCCTGGATGGTAACAGGGGTCACCAGCATCCTGGTCCTCCTCCTCAGATTCACCACCAGTTCCTTGATCTTTGTCACATTGAGCTGCAGGTGGTTCAGCCCACACCATGTGACAAAGTTGTCCACAGCAGCCCTGGACTCAGTCTCATCACCCTCTCTGATATAAGCAACCACAGCTGAGTCGTGATGACAGGTCTCAGTTCAACAGTTGAAGTCGGATGTATAGAGCGTGAAGAGGAAGGGAGAGAGGACAGTCCCCTGTGGAGCTCCTGTATTGCTGACAACACTGTCTGATACACAGACAATGGTCCGCTCGGTGTGATATTAAGTGTTAGTTTTCCAACACACATAATGACTTGCATGTACTTCATAAAGTTCCATAAAGGTCAGGTATGTCATGACTAATAGTTCCCTCTCACTCCTCCAGACTTACTGGCTTCTTGCTGATATGATTAATATTCCCCTGTCCGGCCTGTCGGGTTATTTGGACAGCCAAACAAACGTACTAGTTTCAGACTAGCAGGACTAATTGCTCGTGGTCTTTTACTAAAGACAAAATAGAAATCGTAAAAGCACTAAAGTCTGATGCCACTCCATTTTTGGTTACATTTCATGAAGGAGGTTATTGGTGTAGCACCTCCACAGGCGAGGAGGAGAAACCGTTTTTTTTTAACTAGTTTGGTTGGTTTGACACAATGCAGCGTGAACGCGAACCGCAGGAGCTGAAAATGTAACAAATGCTATAATTTTGGTCCCCAGTGGAACAGAGTCTACTGGACCATCAAGTGCTAAATCACCCTAAATTACACAAAAGTTGAACCTATAAAGATAATTTGTTACACAGAGTATGGGTTCCAAATACAACATTTATGCTACAGTTCAGTTTATTTGCAAGCAAAAAGACAATTATGGTTTTCTTTCCAAATCACTTCTTATTGGTAGTGATGCTGGTTTATGACAAAAGGAATTCCAAAAAGACATATAGAGTTTATGATACAAAGTGAGAAAAATCTTATAGTGGGTCTTTATTGACAGTAATCAGAGACAGATGGGCTCAGACAGGAGGTGGGGGAAGACCTGCAGGGAGGATGGTATGGTGGGAAACCAAACCCCAGATCGGTTTGTAAGACCTCCGTAAATCGGGGTGCCCATCCACCGCAACCCATACTCCCCCAAGTTTCTGCATGATTTTTTGACAGGAAAGCATTTATCATTTTTCCCTATGTAGTCATTCATCTAGCATAAAATTATTCAATATTCTGATAAGTTTTTGTAGTTTCTTGAGTGAAAAAAAACACTAACTGTCCTGTATGTCAGTCTTTTTGTGCAAGAAATAACCTTTTCTAGATGTTGCTTATGGAAAATAGCAACTGACCAGTGCTGGATGGGGTGTGTGTGTGTATGTGTGAGAGAGTGTATGGATGTATTCCTCGCTCCCTGTAGGCAGATATGCCTGCTGTGCTGCTTTTCTGTCACCCTGTGGTTTTTGTTATTTTTGGCTTCAAACCGGATGTGATTCAGACTGCATGGTAGATTGTGTAATTCAATGGACTAACCACATACACACATGTGTGCACCCCCACACACATACACACCATAAACATACATTGTTGCACACACAAACAGATAAAACACACACGGAGAGAGAGAGAGGGCTCTCTCTCATACACTGTTGCATAGCTTTGTACACCCACACACACTCACACACACAAAGGCACACTGAGGGTTTCTGGGAACGGCCTTGGGTCCCCCCCTCACCCCCTGTTCGATGAGGCACCCCGAGCGGACGGTGCAGCAGCAGCATAAGACAGACACACGCTTCTTGGTTTCAGTATTGGTCTGAAGCATCGCTTGATGACCCGGCTGACGCGAAGATCGGAAAAAAGGATAAAACGCATGTAGATGCTAGCACTCTGTGGAAACTTGCGGACGGTTAAAAGTGGGGAAAAACATTCACAACTGCTAGTGAAACTCTTATAAAAGGTCAGATTCTCATCCATCAAAATGAAGAAAAAAACAAAACAAAACACATACCTCAAGAACGAAACACAAGGATGCAAGATTAAATGTGAAGACAATTTCTAAAAATATTTTTACGCTTATTTTGCATCTGCAAACTCAACTCAGTGCGGTTGTCATTTATCCTCGTTTAATTAAAACAAAGTTCTTATTTTGTGGCTTATTTCCTGTCGAGTGACGTCTTCTAAATTTGATTAAATTTCCTAGATTCACATTTAAGCCAAACATTTTACAGGATCTTGCTGACCACATTTCAGTGTGTTTACTCGCTCATTGTCCGTAACTGCTGCGAGCAAAACTGCCGTCTGATTCTTGGAAGACCGAGACGGTACATAGGCATTGCGTCAAATTGTTTGCCGCAGCCCGTGCATGGTGATTGTGAGTGCGAGTGCTCGAGTGTGTTAGCGCTGACAGGATGCTCCACTTCCTCAAGCAGGGGCCGCCAAGCTTGCTCTGCGGGGGCGTCTGACAACTGCAAGTACAGATTTGTTCAGAGCGCAGAATTAACGACGTTTGCTGGTGTCAAACTGTCGGACCGATTCCAGTCCATTCACACGCACCCCATCCAGCCTGTCACTGTTACGAACCAAACAGTAACAGACTGAGAGTGCCGTTTTTATTCAGATTGCAGAGAAAATAACTGTTAACTGCAATCAAGTTTAACAGATATGACTTTGCTGCAAAGCAACTTATCGCATCAACCTGCAAAAAAACGTCATAGATGTTGACATTCAAAGTTTAATAAAAACTAAAACTTGCCTCTATTGTAAAAACATTCTCCCAATACTATAAAATTTGTTTAAAGAATTAGTTGGTGAATACTAACCAAGCACATATAAGTCACATGATCACTGATCTCTTCTTGGATTCTACTAAATCAGAGATCTTCTCCAGGGTCCAGAGTCGATTAGCTTTCACATGTATCTCTGATCAAACCCCTGAATCAAATGAATGGATTTCTTCCTCAGCATGTAGTTAAGTTCTATAGTCTTTGCTAATAACCAGATATCTGTTTCAGTTTTGTTGCAGCTGTGTTAAGTTACTCTGCTGAAGTTTAAGACCTCTGCACTAAATAATTTATCTACCAAATCTACTGAGCAAAAGATATTTGATTTATGTGATGTAAGTGAACTTATAGGCGTGGTTATCTAAGCAAGCAAAACTACTCTAAATAAAAATGCTGTGGAAGAACTATTTTAAAAAAAAATAAAGAATTGGCTCATACAGCCATGATCAAGGAGAGACATGGTGGTGCCGAGTAAACATCCCTGAGGAATGCAATTCTAATTATGACATTCACTATTCCTGTTTTTGATCAGTAAACTGTACAAAAAAAGAAGAAAATGCTAGAGCATGCAGTCCTGCTTGTACTGTAGCTACATTGTCAACTAATTTTAACCTTATCATCATCATCATCATCATCATCATTATTATTATTAAATTAGCAAATCTTTATTGTCATTCGCTTTCAAGACAAGTCATTATATTATTGGCTTTAATACATTTACGGAGACCCAGCGTATGACGTTATTGGACATTTCTTTTATAGTACTGGTTCCTACAAACCTTCATTATGTTCTTCTCCACAGATCCGTCCAACAGAGTTACGGTACTTTGGTGGGTTTAGTTTCACCACAGCCCTGTATTAACTTCAGTACTGTACAGATTACGATTTAATCTCACCACATGAGCAAATTAGGTGCAGTTTTAACCCTAAACAATGTAATGCTGCATGTTTTGTTTAGTTCTGAGAGATTATGGAGCCATAATGGGGAAAAGAAAAAGGTTGTTAGGTTGTCTTTGGGCAAGCAGCATTTTGGTGTGTGAATGAATGAATATGAGTGGTTAGTATAAAATATGACTAAAGAATACAGAAGTTCAGTCCTCTTGTAGATTGGAAGATCTTTTTGCTTCACCTTTCTGCATCCGCTACTGGTGACGAATATGATTGATCACTGATCTCTCAATTCAGTAAAAATGAATTGAATTCATTTTTACTGAATTCAATCATATTCAGTAAAAATTATTGTATCATAAGCATAAACCAGAGATTCTGATGGGATATGAGCAGGAGTGAAAAGATCGTCTTTGCACATGTATCAGATTATGTAATTTAACTAATATTTAAAACAAACAACAATTATTCCCACAGCTTCTGAAATATGGTTTATTACTATAACTGAAATAACATTAATTATTTCAGTTATAGTAGTCTATGTTTTATTTTCGTATATATGTTTTTTGATACACAGATTTGAAAAAAACAAATTCATTCAATTTATTAACATCGAGATTGTATCCAATCATATGCAATTATACAGTGAAATTAATGCAGCACACCAAGATATAAAGTCACATCACATAAAAAAGAAAAACAATGATAAAGCAATATTTAATTGCTCTGTTATATGTATATATGTTGTATCATTAAAAAAATAAATTGCAATTCATTACATTAGATTTTAAAATTGACCTTCTTCTATAACTTAAAAATTAAGTTACAATATTGAGCGTTAGAATCCGGTGTATTCTTTTTTATCTTCTATAATAATCTACAATTTGGACCCATTTCTGATGAAAGCTCTTGGCTACAGTCATTACTGGCAGGAAGTCAAAAATCTAAAAGGAAGCCAAATGAGATTAATTATGTGTTTAGTTTCCTGAGAAGTTATTTGCAGACCTTTATGGGTCTATTTTGCAGAGAATTTTTTTACCTACTGCATCTTTGGTGACCACAGAAGCGTGTTCAGGTTTTTGTTCGTAGTTTCTGACAATTATATAGAACAAAACAAATGAATTCAGTTAATAAAAACTTTAAAGTAATATGTCAGCAAACAGTAGTGTCAACATTTTTATATCTGAGGCATAATCAAAGAAAAATATTATATCTTTTATCTAATATACAAAACATGTTTTAAAAGTTGAATTACTTTTGTCTTTTTGTAGTAAATATGCTTTCCAACATTCTGTCTCTTTCTCAGTTTTGGTTTAGAAATTTGGAGAGTTGCCGTATTTTAAAATACTAAATTTTAATGGAGCCACAAGTAACTTTGGCTAACATCAAATCAGCTGATTTGACGTTAGCCAAATCAGCCAAAAAATATTCATACAGTTATTAGATTTAGGGTAATATAGGGTATTATTTTGAATTTACCTGCATTAATATCTTGGGGTGACCCATTGCATAAGTTTTGACATGAATCTGATAGAGAATTGGTGAAAGGAGCTAAACATTAGGGCGATGGCAAGGAGATCTTTTAACCAGAAAGTTCATCACCAAACATTTATGATCAAAATGAATTTGGATCTAACCGGGGGGCCATGGCGACACCCACAGAGATTTATACCTACCAGGAGTAAAATTAGTTTGGAGATTCTGTTGTTTCTAGAAAACATTAACTATTACGGCGTTTTTTATTTGTTTCTGATCATTGATTGGGCCCAAATTTTGAAAACACCCTCTTGGTTTTGTCTTCGGTGCGCCACCCTAAGACGTGTAGCAGTCCCCAACTTTCTGGTGGACATTGAAAGAAGACATTTAAAAGTTTCCATCAGTAGATGGAGCTACAGGGTTGGGGGTCACTAAAGTCCCACCTCACATTCTGTGAGCACAGAAGTGCCGTGGAGTCCAGTCTCTCAGCACACTGTTCGGGGCCCACATGTGCGCGCAGGGGAAAACAATAGTCTTTAAAGTCCTGTGTGTGAAGTCGAGGCTATTTTTGGTGGGGCCCGCCTCGCCTGCTATTTCTGTCAACGGGAGAGCGCCGCGCTGCGCAGGGGAGGGAGGGGAGGGAGCGGTGGGAGCAGCCCTGGAGGGGCCGGACTTTCTTCCCCGCAACTTGTCTCAGTTAAGTCCCCCTTTCAGTTCCTCTTATACTGCAGACTCCACCGACACCATCTGATCTCTCCATCACTTCGCCTTAGATTCCTAACGCTTCCCCCGGATGTAAACGGACTTGCGTTTTTGCTCCACAACTGACTCGATATTTGTACAGGATTATTTCCATAGTGTGTGGATTTCCATCAAGTGGCTTGTTTCTGCTTTTTTACGCACAAGGTAGGAGGCAACTCCGGTTTAACGCTCTGATGAGAACTGTGTTAAACCGGAGTTTAAAGTGTCACAGGTCTGCTGTAGTGCCTGTGAAAGCAGATGAGGTTTTGTCGCTGCCTCCGCTGGTTTTTTGCTTTGTTTCTATTGTTTATGAGCGCACGACGAAGCGCAACGATTTCCACTAATCAACTGCTTTTTCTGAGCTCTCTACCTTCTCAAGGTAATGAAACATGTTGCTTTTGCTTCAACTTGGTACACAGGTCACTCTATCCATTTATTACAGTAAGATTCCCAATGGGAGATCATGCAAATAGCAGCGGAGTTTTAACAGTGACAGAAAAAAGGCACTTAAAGTTCCGTTGAGACAGCGTAAATCACTAAGGATATGCTAGAACTTTTGCTTTCCTTTATGTATAAGAACATATAAATAAACTTTGAACTTAGCTATTTGCCTTTACATCAATATCTTAAGTCTTTTTTCAGTTTGAAGTTTGTTTAAGTCAGTTTAGCCCTGCAGCAACTCGTCCAACAGGGAGGATCTTAGCGTTTCACAGATGCAGGTGCAGTGTGCTCTCATTTTATAGGATCCGTATGTGGTTTTCATCCAGATATGGGCCAAATATCAGAACTGTGCCTTGCAAGAGCAGCTCACTGTGCCCAGCTGCACATGCCCTACCATTATAGAATCTCCTATTGTGCAAAACAAACCCTAGATCACTAGAGTTGTAGAGGAACAATACGTTCAGCTCAGGAGGCCAGAAGTTACACCATAGCGTGCTGTAATGCTACAAAAAAATCATTGAAAATGATCTTTTTGTGTGTTTGTGTGTGTTTAGAAATATAATAAAAGTTTCATAAATCTATTGTGTTGAAATTTCCATTTACTAAAATATTATCCCAGTGAGGTTTGATCAATATTAGTATTTTAGATTCTGAGCAACATTTTGTTAGCCTGGCCATCACCGTCCTGCAGTATTCCACCTGATTTATATCTCATTTACAGCACGGTCTGGGTTTTCTCCCATTCACTTTGATTCCCTCAAGTAGAATTTCCTGTCCAATCAGCAAACAGAAGACGTTGTGAATGGCCCAGGCTAGTACTGTGAAATTCTGCATGATAACATTGAGAAAAAAATACCACACTTTTATTTTATTAAATGTATTAATACACCAAAACATCAGAGCAACATAAAAGTGTTTTGAAATAATACACAATACATAGCAATTATCCCTATGTATTGAGTTTAACAAGTCCATAAAATTTATTTGTTGTTATTTTGAGGCATAAAATAGAAATACAGAAAAAAAAAATCACCCCCTATAGCTTTGATGTGCTTGTTTGAAAAGAATATTGTAACTTTTTGTTGTTTACTCTTCATACAAGCAATCTTTTGCTTGCTAAAAAAGTCAGGTGATTTGCTCAGATACATCCTGCTGAACAGACAACATTGTTACCTTTACTGAGAAGGTGGATATCATCACTGTCCATGCTTTTGGCTACTAGAAATACACGTGTTGATGTTTTTTCCTTCTTAGAAGGAGAAAGTGTAGTATCCTTCCTTTAGCCAGCTAATCAAAAAGTGAGTCTCTTTCTTCACTCTGGCACATTCGCTTGTTTTAATGAAAAATACTTTTAACCATGCATAGCTCTGGAGGACAGAAAATCATGGTGGTTTGGAAACCACCGGTAACCATCTCAAGCCAAGTCTTGACTTATTAAACATCTAAATTAGCCACTTAGTTTTGTGGCAACAGAAAGCTATAAGGCAGATGCTAACTTTAGTCTCTAAGAGTTCAACAATTCAAAAATTACAGGGTCTCCTTTGTCCTCTCGTTAGCAAGCTTTGCTCTTCTGCCGGGCAAGAAGTGATTAGTAATGGATTTTGTCCAGCAACTCAAGAACTACTTACTTTTATTCTTCATGTGAAATCCAACAAGTCACACCTGGAGCTCATAGTGATTGCTTTCGACAGAGTTGCATAATAAAAGCATTTAGATGTTGTTTAGAAAGACAGATTTCACTTTGATGAGAAATATTGGGGAGTTGCCAGATCTTTACATGGTCACGTTTCGACGTTTTGTCAGACTTTCTTGGCTTTTAACGAGTTGAAGGAAGGATACTGCTGTTCTCACACTTTATTTCTCTTCTTTTATTTTCAGATGGATTCAGGCCCTCTGGGAAGACCGTAGAAACAAACAGGACACCATACTTCACCACAGTGACAGGTTGGACTTTTAACCTTTAAAGGACAATGTACTAAATGCAGACTCTAACCTAATAAGTAGTTGTGTTGCGGAGTGTTAAAATTCTCTGTAATCCAATGAAAGGTAGGCCACAACCCTCAGCGGCAGAACCTTAATGTGGAAAAATGCTGCCAGTCTGCAGTCAGGCCCTCGGGATATCTTGTCATCTTTAACAGTGTTTTTATTTTGAGGCGTGTACACAAGCATTACATCGTTTGGGTGACAGCAGTTTTTCCAACATGATCTAAGCTTCATGCTTCTGTAAGTCGTGCTGTAAAAAGCTCAGAACAGGTGTTGGCCTAGTTGGAAAGATGCAGTTTGCTAAGTAGGACCTTCTGTCTTTTTGGTTGATGTGTGGGTTTTACCACAGGTCATGTTGTTCAGGTCTCAGACGCTTAAAAACGTAGGTGTGAAAGTTATATTTAAGATATGATCAAATTTGAAAGTTTCAAGCTGCTTTTAGTTTAAAAGGTTGAGTTTTAATTGTCTTGGTGGACATGTACAATGCATCTTTGCAATTTTTAAATTTCTTTTCCAGGTTTTCTTACTTAAGGTTTATTATTGTGTTGTTAAGTTGTGTGCATAAATAAATCCTAAAAATGTTCCTGTGTACCTTAGACAAAGCATAAGACCAATCTACCCTAATCAAAGAACAAGTGACCCCTTAGTCAGGGGGAACATTGATCTGAGAATTACATTTAAGATAGTTTCACTGTCTTTTAGTTTTAAAGTTGGGTAAACATGCTAATTGATATGCTAAGTGACAAGCTAATTACCATGAGCATTAAAAGTTAACTCCATTGTTTTTCTTTGTATTTTATTAATTTAAGCAAAAAAGAAATACTTTTGGTCTCAAGATGTTTGTAGGTTTAATACGATACAAAAAGTGCAAATAAATGATCACTTCAGCTCTCACCTTGTTTTAAACACATAGCAGTCATATTGGATTTTGAGTCTAGGGTTGGAGAGAAATTTAGTTTTAAACTTGTAACTTGGAAATTTCAAATTTAGTGTAAAATAAAAAAAAAAAATCGGTCTCTTCAAATAGACATCTAGCAATAAGGTTCAATTCCTGTTGTACCACTGTGTCCAAATGTCTGTCAGTACGGTGGCACTTAGAAACTTTACTGTTTCCTAAAATAGTCTTAGTTAGAAAAAGATTATCAACCATTTTCCTACAGAATTTCCTACAAAGCAGTTCCCCCTTTTTTATCTTCTGGATGTTCGACATTCAGGACTTCCCACTGACCATTTTTGTTTCATTTTACACAGAGATATCTTTGTGATATCTCTTATCTCAAGAGGCACCTAGTTCTACAACAGAATACGATACGAAGATGATAACCATCAAATTGTCCTGCCATGACAGCAGCTCCTCTGTTTCCTCATGGCAAATATTTCCTCCATGCTTCCTCTTCGGACTCAGGGATTCTAGAACTTAGAATGGGGTTGACTTCACGTTTTTTCACTTCACCTCAGATCAGCGGATCAAAAATTTGATCCAACGCTCCACCCATGAAGAAACGAGTCACCCGGTTGTTTCTTTGTGTCCCTGCCTTTTACTTTAGATTAGTTTTCTTTTCTGTGAAGCACGCCTGTGTGATCACACTGTGTAGGATTACAATACATGTCCCTGAATTGAAGCTGGCTCTCACTGTGCCAGGCTCCGCTGACTGTACACTAGCCCAGGACCCACTGTGTTGGTGCGTGTGTGTGTGTGTCTGTGGGAAAACCCAGTGAGGTCATGACTGTGGCTGTAGAGTTTGGTTACACGTATGTTGTCCATGCAGGACAACAGACACAGGAACCTTTTCTGCCTTTGTCATGTTTTTTAAAATATTTATTTCTCTTTTCTATGTTAACAAAAACATGCAGTCACATCTACCTGTGAGGTTTTAGACCCTTGTGGCTGTAAGCAGTTGAATGTGGAAGCAGTGTGAGTCTAGACGTGTTCAACATGAGAAACTACCATTTTACTAATTGCTAAGGCTTAGAGAACTGTTCTAAACCGACAGACTGCTTCCAAATACTTTCAGATTAGCAGGAGAACATCTTGTTTGTACCACAATATCTTAGTTCCTCTGAAGGAATGCTGGTCTTTATTTTTTCCATGCCTGAAAAAGAACCAAAGGTCTGTTTAGTTGATGCAAAACTTTTCAGACACCTTTGCTAAAACTTAAGACATGATGGATTTTAAAATGCTGTCGTCCATTTCCTTTTTCTTGTTTTACAAACATGTTTCAATAACCCAATTCAAGTTTTTGTTAGTTATGATGATTTTCTGTTTGCTGCTAACAAAAACAGCATTTAGGATTAGAGTATTACATTGGACTAATGCACTTAATATGATGAATAGAATATTACAGCAATAAAAAAATATTTTTAATCAAAGAATATGGGCCTAATGAAAAGTATGTTTAATACCTGTTTAAAGGTTTTTATTTCCAAAATGTACTTTTAATTTACCAAACGAGCCTCATCTGAATGCATATTTTAATTTATTGAGTCTGACTGAAGACACAAATGATGTGTGATGCATGTATTTCACATTAAGTGTTACATTAAGGAAATTTACCCTGCATTGCCTTTAGCATCCCTTCAGTAAGACAGATGATTTTCTGCAAATTGTTATTTTGTTGTTGTGTCTGTGAACTCTACAGTTGGGATTGATTATTAAAATCTCAATTTTCTGAACAACATAGTTTGAACAACTAATTAGACTTTTATGCCATGTTGTCTTGTAGATTTTGTACCATTGCAGCTTTTAAATATATAAATATTTTTTTAACATACTGATGGAAAAAATCCCTAAAATCTTTCATATAACCTCTCCACAGTAAAATACAAAGTAATCTTGAACTCTTTGTTTTACATGTTCCCTTATTCCCTTTTTTTTCTTTCCTTTTGGTTCACAAAACCAGCGTGTGAAAAGCTTCAGGGACAGATAACAACAGGGCCGATTCTAATAGATGCAGTTGAGATCACGTATCTCCTAGTTGTGGTTTCCAAATACTTTGGTCAGCTGATGGTGCTTGTTCCTGCTGCATTGTAGAGCCAAAGGAGGAAGAGTTATTTACAGACCTTACACTGCAATCATGAAAAAGAAAGAGAAAGAATGATTAAAGATGTCAAAAAGGGTTATTTAAAGATGTTGTACAAAGTAGGGTACTTTCAGTCTTTAAGTTGGTCAGTAATCATCCTTAACTACACAGTTTCAATATTTTCTAAATTTTTCTTTAGGAAAGCCAATAGGATTTCCAATTAGCTGATTACTGACAGTACACTGTTTTGTTTTTTTTTAGTTAAAGACGTCTGTGTTTCCAACATGGTCCACAGACCCTGTAACCTAGAAGTCAGATCCTGAATAAATATAACTCTGAATTTAGCGCGTTCTTGAAGGTGCAATGAAAGTTTTAAATTGCTAAATCACCTTCAACTGATGGTGCTTCAGTCCGATTCTCCAAACAAAGAGCGCTCTGAACACTTTCTCCCTCCAGTTTATACTCTGGTAACCCATAAAGACTTTACAAAACTCCATTTAAAATATACTAATCATCCCTTTAAGTAGAACATAAAAAGCTTGGTGAAAACAAAAGAAAGTTCTGTTAATCTTTTTTCATTCTGTGTTCTTTTAAAATAAGTAACATGACCACACTTTAACTTTAAATCAACAGGCTTGGCGACCTTTCAGTGAACAGCTAATATATCACTACGGTATTTTCTGGGAGCTGGGGGTCACTGGTTCGATTAGCACTTAAAAAAGGGTTATTTACTTTGCACTTTCTCAAATTTCCCCTGTGAAAAGTGTTTTTTGTGGCGTTTTTTTTGGGGGGTGGGGGTGGGGGGTACTTAATAGGATAACGTCATTAAGTCGTAGTAGTTTCCACCCAAAAATTGATTGGCTTTATCGTTCTGATTTAACGGCCACATCAGCTTCTGCAGAGACCTTAAAGTAATATTTAACCATGGGGACTCTTAAAGCTAAGCTGCAGTGCACAGTCAAGCTGCGCCACAGTTGTGGTAGTAATGCTAGTAATAGTAGATGGCGTTGAAGAGGGGGGTGGCTATTTTTGCCCTGCTGAACAAATGGCTCAATTGTGCTGCCTCTAGGTGCATGAAATCACTTGATACGTCAGGGGTAATGTTATATAATACTCTCAGTGGGGCCCCAGAGGACTGTGTGTGGGTGTGTGTGTGTACAGAGTCATCTAATAGTTTTATTTCTCTTTGGTGTGTGTGCGTGTGTGTATGGCTGAACATATTAGCTGTATTGTGGTGTAAATGGGATAAGGAGACTAAGTGCATGCGGTGTGACCTGAGGTAACCCTGTCCGTAAGATTTTATTAGTGTGTCAAATCAATTTATGTGGCATTAACCTTTAAGCTGACGGCTTCTTGCTGTGGTCAGCTGGGAATCTGTTCTGTTACTGGCCTCCACCCACCTTCTGGATCCCCCTCAACACGCCCCGCTGCCCCCTTTCCCTTTGTCTTTCTTTGCCTTTTTCACAAGCACATGCATGTTGACACACTTGATCCGTTTGAAATTCATTCAAGTCGATGGGATTATTTTTGCCAAGAATTTATTCTTGTGGTATTTGGTGTTGGTGAGGGTTGTGGGTGGAATAACCTTTTAATTTCCACCTCAGTCCCAGCCTTCTTTTTCTTTGGATAAAAAACAACATTTTTTTAGCTTCAAGAAATTGTTCTTTAAATTACATTGGGGAATAAACCCAAAGTCTTGTAAACTGAGTACAGTAGCAACTGTTGCCAATTATTCAGCCCCTATTGTATGTTTTTACTCACTTTTGCAGGCTAGGAATGTTTCTCATCTTGTTCACAGATGAGACAAAAATCCGTTACCTGACTCTGTAGAGACCCGTGCTGCTCACATTCCAGTCTGGCCTTAGTCACAAGTTTTCCAAAGCAGAGTCCTCATTGTATCTTGATATTGTCTGGCCTAAAGCGCAGGACAGAGTAATGATTCAGCTCACATTCAGTCCAGATCAGCGAGGTGGCTGACACTGACCTCGGATCGGATGGCTTGCAGTGGGCTCGGATGTAACAGGATCTCCTTTCATCCGGCCAGACTCCTGAATTTACATGTGACTGCGAGTGTGTGCATGTGAGTGATGGATTGTCTCAAATCAGGCTTGCAGCTTCAGGCTTGGTCGGACAATTCATGTTTATTTACTGGGACTTCTTAGTGTGGGACATTATGTTAGTGCTAGTGCCAGTGATGGAACATTATTTGTCAAGTACTTTCATTCTGATTGGGCAGAAATGTAGACATTAGAGAAATACCTGGCTCATTTTTAATGTCTGGCTTCTCTTTGCTGTGTGACTAACTACATGTTCATCTTTGAGTGCAACATTTGAACAGTAGCAACATGTAAGAAACATGACTTAAAAACAAGGTATTTTGTTCTGGGATCTTAAAATTTCTACTTCTTTCATCAGCATGTCTGTTTTTGCTCTTTGCTTTGAGATCCGGGCCATATCTGGACATTTAAAGGCTGCTATTACAGGTCATGTTTCATAATGTTCCAAATAAATGAGTAATTTAAACTAAAAATGTATAAAATGTCTAGTTAGATAACCTAATGTTTGCTGTAAGTGATATCAACAAAATTGTGTTTTCTTCCTCCTTCTCTTCCTGACAACCAGCTTCATACAAAAACCATAAGAACATTCTGTATTTCTTCTCCTTCAACCTTAAACAACATAGAAGCTGAACTGCAAGATGAACTACTCTTGCTACCAGCATCAAAGTACCTTCATTGTGTTGATAATAATTATTTGCAGTAATTCAGTCATTTTGTGATCCTCCTTTGAGACAAAGTTTTATGACTTTGCTCCACATTCCATCTTAAGGACCCTTGTGGGAGTATGACACAATAAGAAACATGGAGTAGATAATCACTGCATGTCAAGTTGTACACTTTTATAAGGAGTTTAATGGTGTAATCTTTATGTCATATTTTTCTCTCTGAATATTGTGTCTCTTAGGGTTCATTTAGCTTCAACTCAAGACATGTTGAGTGTATCAAGTGTGGGTTTGTTTTTAAGCCCTTGAACTAATTTTATACAAATATCTTACCCCAATAGTGCAATTTCCCACTCCTTTAAAACAAATACAGAATTTGTAAGTATATAATGTGAATTCAGCAAAACGGAAGAATTTTTCTGTCTTTTCCTTTTCCTTTGGCCGTGCCGTGCATGTGTCTGTGTCTGTATTCATCCCTGACCAGAGTACAAATTATGTGCCGGAATGCTAATGTCTTCTTCCTTTGTTGTCCTGGCAGACTGTCGAGTGTGACGGCGCATATTCAAGAACCTTTTATTTTCCTGGAAGATGTTAACCTTTAGCAAGAAAAGGACATAGAAGGGATTATTTTTGTCAAAAATAGCTAAAATGGAAAAGAAGGTAAAAAGAGTTAAAAGAATTAGAGCCACATAGAGTTACAGCTTCTTTATTCGTTGTAGTCATAAAGAGTTTTAAAAAACACAAAACTCACAAGAGGAAAATAAGACACGTAGGACAATGTCAAAGTTTGTCGACGAAATCCCACTTCCCATGTCCGAGCGCTCCAGTTCACAATTGTTTTGTAATCGTACCAGGAACCAAACCTGTTCCGGTGTGGCAGGCGGCCAATTCAACATGTTGCACTCACACCAAAATATCACAGAGTGAAAAGGTCGTGCCTTCAATATTGTGTCATAAAATCTTTCTTCTCATTTGGAAAACATATGCTTCCATCTCACGTTGTATTTCTGTGCAGGCAGATCTGGTGGTCTTGCTTATTTGTTTGAAACTTTTACTGTACCATGACTCAATGCAACAACCAACACTTTAAAAGTGAAAAGGAGTTGGAGAGAGGGCGCTTTATGTCACTTTGTGGAGAGAAACCAAACTGTATTCTCCCTCTAGGTCTTATAGAGGCTTCAGGAGGATTAGCACGTTTTCTCTCATTCTTATCAGCAGCAAAACTTACGTAGACTGTTGTTTCTTTAAGCTACCAGTCTTTCATAAACACTCTGTTCCACTGTTGTCTTCATGACTCACTGTTTTGATAACCTGCAAGATCATTTGGTTCATGTCAAATAAATTTCCCTTTCTGTGTCGCAGAGTGCTTGTGAGAACAGCTTTGAGCATCAGATGTGCCGTTGGGATTGGCATCTGTTTGTCTGGCCTGCCTTTGTGCAGCTAACAGGTATTCCACGTTTGTGTGTCTTGGACTGATAAGGTGAACTGAGATGTTTGTAAACAGATAAAAGGGAAGGAGTGGGGTTCCCGTTGAATGAGCTGCTGTTGAGTGGTTTTGTCTGTTTTGGGAAATGTGGAGAATGCTTTTGATGTTGGAGCGAATAGAAGTGAGAGAAAGTTAGAGAAATGGACAATAACTTGATGCAGGATTTAGATTATTTAGACTTTTTTAAATGTTTTACATTAGCACATGGTAATCCAGCATAGATGGTTGGATCAGTGATAGCGGCATGTATCTCCTTTGTTATTGTGGAAGCACATAATTATTCGCACCAATGTGGAACTATAAATATTATGAATGTGATAATACATCCTGCTCATAAACTGGGAAAAGATTATGACATTATTTTTCAGAAACACTTTTCTTTTTTGCAAATAACAGCTTCACAAAACACAGACTTTTCAAAAGTTTTCAAAAATTAATAATAATTGGTACACAATAATCCAGTTCACATTTTGCTTGTCTATAAGTTTCTTTTGTTTTTAAATTTGTCTAATTCAACCAGGATCCTAATTTGTTTTTAGCATGATAAAGATTTTTTGAAATCTCAAAGTGCAGTGTAAAATTATCCAGTTCAGATGTGAACGCTCTGATTAATATTGATTTGTAACTGGAGACAATCAAATGCGGTCCAGACTCACTGTTAGAAAGCCCCTGATGCTTGCTAGCAGTTAGCCAGTGGGGATTTTCATGCAGCGTTTACAATACAATTGAATCATGTCCTTCCAAGTGTTAGGAACTATGTTTCTATCAAACGGTCATGCAAATTTTGAGTGAACTTTTAGAATGTCGCAAAAAAGAAAATGTGAAGTAGGTGTTTTTTCATCAACCAGATACACAAAGCGGATTTTGTCAGAGGTCGATCTTATGTATGCCTGTAGTAAACAGTTACAAGTTCGGTATGCCAGAATTAGTTCGGCAAAGATGTTTCCATCTCACTGCTAGTGCATTAGCTCTTTTTTGGAAAAGCCAAAAATCACTTTTTTTGTGAAATTGATTACGTTTTTTTTTTTATTTTGCCAAACGTTGATAGAAGTGTGACTCTTGTTTCCTTTTTACTCTACTACTAATAGCAAGAGTTTTGCTTTTAAGTAAGACATTTTTTAACTGTTTGATTTAGTCCATAGACATTGTTTTTCAAGATCACGTATTTCCTCTTCACTGCTGATCAAAATTAGGCAGCCAGTTTCTATCTTGTCCAGACTTGACTCCTGCAATTTACAACAACTGTAGAGGCCAGGCACACCAACCCTCCCAGCCCCCACAGAGCCTGCCTCTCTGAGTTCTGGAGTAGATTTCAGGACTTTATTACTTGTTTTTAAACGGTCAGACCCCTGGTTGTTTACCTGACCTCTTAACCTTTCATGTACCAACTTGCTGCCTGGAATTGCTTGGTGTGTCACTGATTTATAGCCTGTCACCAAACTTGATTGGGTTGTTGCTATTTGAATAGAATAGAATAGAATAGAATTCAACTTTATTGTCATTGCACTGTCACAAGTACAAGCAACGAAATGTAGTTTGCAT
>CAEFZY010075008.1:0-16724 GCA_903066815.1 Brachyrhaphis roseni
GGAGTTGATAGTCGTTTTCTGTTAGATGTCCTGATTCTAAAGAGGTATGGCATGGGTATGTTGGCATTGTTTTTGGCTGAGTTATGTACGGTCATAAAAAAAAATTATGCAAATCGCCCGGGCTCGGGCGGGTGGAGGTTAAGTTAATCTCTAATCTCTAATATAATCAGATTTAGAATATTTGTGTTGATCTTCAGTAAAATCCATCCACCGTTCTGCTTGTCTTTTACACAAACGCATCTGTGTTTATACTTGTAACATGACAAAATATGCAAAAGTTCAAAGGGTGTGAATATGTGAAACACTGTGAGGCGGAAATGAGAACGAGGAGGCTAATTAAAGAACGAGAGTGAGAAGAAAGATTAAATGATGACAGCTTTGACAGACGAGACAAAAAAAAAAGACAACATGAGATCATTATCAGACAGAGAGGAGAGATCATTACTTGACAAGGTGGCATATTCTCGTTCGACGTTCCTCGGTACAGCTCTCCTCTCGGGATCTTGTTAAGTTAAGGTGTAAAAATCTGTTTCGGGTTAAATACACAAGGACAGAAGAAACTAAGACTTTCAGTTGAACGTATGTTCAAATCCTAAAATGAGGTTTGCAATTAACAGCTCTGTGTATTCGTAGGCGGACACCAGAAGAGAAAACATGAAATGTACGCAGATGTCAAAGGATACTGAAGCACAAGCTTCCGGGCCATGTCTGTGGAAGGGATGTACCAGGGATGCATCATGAGGAACATGCGGACCAGGGAAGCGTCCTTCAAAGTGCCTTTCTCATCTTCAAAAACAAATCAGGTTTAGTTAGAGTGTGCCGGCTTCCAACAGCCTGTACTTACTGCCACAAAAAGCCACATATAAGTAATATTTTTTCTGATGAGGTGAATGGCGTACCGAAGGCTTGGATGCAGGCCTCCACCAGCTCGTCCACCGAGGCAGACTGCTCTGATAGAATGGACTCCATGGTTCCCTCCAGTCTCTGTGTTCACCTCGTTTCCTCCAGTCTGGTTGGAATCTTGTGGCGCTCACTGAGAGGAGAGGATCAGAAAGTGAGCGAAAGACTTGGTCCGTCTGACGTCAACACAACCAGAAAACACCTTTACATCAGCTGTGACTGGACTAGTTCAAAGTGTGACTTCCACTTCCTGTGAGGAGTTTAAAAAAGGGCGTAAATGTCTTGCTAACTTTGGGTTTTAAATGATTTAGTTGCTTCAGAACATGAGCTGACGTGTGGTAGACGATGCTGTGTTTTAAGGTTGAAAAGCAGCTTTACTTCAGTGTCCAAACAGAGGAAAAAGGGGACAGTGGCTGATTTTCATGCCTCTCTGACGGTAGATAAGAGCGGCTTCACATGCAAGTATCAACAGATCTGCCGAAATTAAGGAAACCATGACTGATTGATCGATGCATCCTAACTTTTAGTCCATGTTGACAGTGACACTGATTATGAGCCAATACAAACATCACCTACTTAAGAAGTGCTTACTCTGAGTTTTTGCTTGAGACGATGTATGTAAATGACAAGAATGATCAGTAAATGTTACATCATGATAACTGCAGCAGTCAATTTATCATATCATTTCAGGAGGGTAAGAATTTGATTCTTTTTTGTTTGCTTTAGATAAAAACTAGGAGATTACGTTGTGCATATTACATTACACAAAGTGTTTAATTTAAAGATCATACTGATTGCACTTCACCTAAATTTTCTTTTTCATCATGAAGACATCTTCACTCGTCTCCCTGAACTCCAACATGCTAGCTCAGCTGTGGACTGTGAAGGTGGTGAATAGATAATCGGTAGACTGGGTTTGAAACACGTCACAGTCTCCCGACTACTGCTCTCAAACTGTCCGTTGTGACTGTGGTTCAATTCAATTCCAAAATATTGCACACACCGATAATGCAATTATGATTGCAGTAAATAGATTGAGCAGCTTTAATAAATATGCAATGAATCTCTTTACATAACCACATTACGCACATGCATTCATTTTGAATGAGATATTTTGATATGAGGCAACAGACTAAACCATTCTTCCATGCAGTTCTACGATCAAGACGTATCATCAGCCCTTTAAAATACAAGCATCTTTTTAAGTTTTCTAAATAAAAGGCATAAAATACATTAAAATACAGTGTTTATATTAGTAATCTTTTCTGTTGACATAAAAATGTTGTCAGTCTGCGATGAACCATAAGAGGATTAGAAGACAGTTTATGAACATGCCTCTGTGACTCAGGCAACATGAGCTTGGTTTTTTTTTTCCTGGTACGGTGGAAGAAAACGCTGGTGGACCCACAGAGAGCCTCACACTGAGGGAGGCTTGGCTGTGGATGGCCCTTCAGTAAAGCTACACGCATTGCACCAAGCACATAGCAGGTAATCATCTCCTCTGTGAAAAGGTTAAATAATTGTTCTGCATTACAGTGCAGCTAAACCACACGCTGAGGAAGCAGTGCATTACCTCACTTCTCATGCCACTTTATCTTCGCTCATCTTGACTGATGTCTATTTGCATCAACTGTAATCTGGGTAACTGTTTAGCCACAGAGCACACTGCCTTGAGCTTTTTGACATTCTGTCCCCTAACACACACCCCCCCGCACATGCCCACACACACACACACAGAAATCTTCAATTTCTTTTGGGAATTTAGGGGAGTTTTCACATCTGATGGTCCGGTAGATTCGGATCCATTGGGGACCAAAATTGTAACATCTCAAGGTTGGAGTTTAGTAGCTCTAGAGGACGGTGGCTCTGCTGGTAGGCCGATATAACAGGCTGACGATATCTATTGTTATGAAATATCAAATGAAACAATGCGGCTACAAAACTGCACAAAAGAATATATGCTTACACAAGTTGACTGACTTTATGACTGAACTTTGGATACAGACATGACGAGCTATGTGCAAGGCTGATAGAAAACCACAGCACAATCAGCAGGAAACCAAGATTCAGTCTGCGGACGTGGAACTAAACTGATATCACAGTCTTGCCAAGATGCCTAAAAAAAGAAATGCCTGCTGCATTTTTTTGTTCTCACTTCCATTTTATTTACTCAGAAGGCTTGTCGGAGTAAAATCCACCTCCAAATTATCTCGTCTGTTGTCCTGCCTTTGACGCAGATTACATCACTGTCCGCTGGCACAGAGGGACATGAGAGAAACCCCTTGGACTCGTTTTCTTTAAAGTGACAAAGTTTAGCAACAAAACCACCAACACCACGCCCCTGCGGCCGCAACTCTTAACGGACGGCCTGTCGACGGCGAGGCTCGGTGAGCGTGAGAAGGGTGTGATAAGTGTGTGTGCATATCAATTGTGCCTGACACAATGAAGGCTTTCACTGCGCTGCCTCTGCCGCAACACGGTGGGTGGACACGCTCAATTACAGGCCTCCGCAAGCTGCCGTGGCCGCGCTCGTGTGATTGGGGACGCTCTGAGGAGAAAACGGAGAAAAAGAGGGAAGTGCGACCCGAAAGCTTCGGCGTCTCTGCATCAAGCTCATCAAAGGGAGAGAGAGACGACGGAAACCACTGTTATGATAACAGCAGAGAACTAAACTAGTCAGCTGCAGATGTGTGATTTTGTACCCAGTTATAGATAAGATTAGACTGTAAGACAACTAGAAACTAGAAACAAGAGTTGCCCACAGGAAGCATGTTTGAGCTATAGAGCTGTGCTCCACTGAAGAATGAAACCTCACAACAAAAGTACCACCGCCTGTGTTAGCCAACCATTATCTGAGCTCCAGGATCTAATCTTAACTGTACTGAACAAATGCAGAGCTTCTTTTATTTTTAATTAAACAATGTATATATTGCAGGAAAACAGCTTTCCAGACCAACACAACTCTATGTGACAACATTCAAAGCTCAACAACTGCCATCAAACAAAACGTCACTGAATCTTTTACATCGCCATGGAGGAATCTGCTGTGAAGAATTGTTTTAATTTAGCTGATTAATGCAACTTTTAAGTTCTTCCCACAGCATCTCAGCTCAAACTTTGAATAGGCAACTGCAAAACTTTCACTTTCAGAACTAGAATTGCACACGGCAATGGATTCACAAGCTTGGTCAAACATGTAAGAATAGCACAACTTTAATTTGTTCTCTCAGTGCAATTAGGACTACAGCAGCCAATGCAAAACAAAAGATAAAGAAACTGAAACTGACAAACAATACGGTGACTACCTTGGTCTCATTACGACTTGAGCAGCAAACAAATTGAATGTATTTAATTTATTGCATTTTTGCTTTGGTAAGGTCATGTTAAATTAAAAGCACACGATTAAATTAACAGCATCAGGTTCAATTCTTACTGTAAGGACTCATATTTCTACTTCTCAGTTAGTGTCTACTATTTGAAGCTTTAGTTCTGTCTTCCATATCCAAGTAAAATTGGTTCTACATGACAAACTTAACTGACTCGAAAATCAATCGAATTGAATCGTGAATCGAATCGATTTGGGAAATCCAAATTGATACTCAGCACTAGTAATTCCTAATTGGTTTGGATGGATTCCTCCCCTCATCATAAAATAAAAACATTTTAGAGCTAAACTGAGGAAATCTGAACAGAAGGCAGCATCGTATAACTGACAGCGCTGTCTGAGCTGAGACGGAGGAAAGTGATGTGTGTTCAGCCATAATCATCATTAGCGATGCGGGGAAATCTAGATCTGAAAGGTTAGGGCAGTTCAGTGACAAAATGAGCCGACTTCAGAACAGCGTGTTCTCGTGGCTGTGGAAGCATTTGAAGCGTTGGCCTCTTCTCTCAGCAGCTGTGATAGTGCAGACACACAGGGACCAAGGCTGCTTTTATCGGAGGCAGTCTGACACGGCAGCACAGCCTGTGCCCATCCTGGTGATGATGCCGTCTCGCCGTTGCATGCGAGAACATCATCCATCACCGAACCGACAGCAGCGCTTTATCGCAACCAAGAGAACAATCTTCTCAAAGTTCTCAGGAAGCTTTACTCTGACTTACTCTTTGACAGTTTTTCCCCTTTTTTGTTCTGTAATTTTGCTCTTGTTTCCACAGCTGTGCGGCGGAAGAGCGAGTGAAGGTAGAGCAGGCGACAAGGGGCTTTGGTGTCATCTGCAGTTGCCTGGTGACGCCGGCCCAGGGCCATCGATCAGGCAGATTAAGGGGCGGGATGGGGCGCAGCGGGGATGGCTGCCTGGTCAATCCACAGTGCACTGCTGCCTCACTGGACAATGAAAATGTCACATCGTCTGGCTGGACACAGACAGATACACTCTGACCGTAGCCTTTGTCATTTCGGCTGTTTCAGAGGAACTCTTTCGATTCTTCTGTCTGCTTTCATCTTGCAGAAACCTGTGACTCCTACCATCTGTTCTCTAGATACACAATTATTTCCTGCTCACAGTTGTTTGTTTAGATTTTTTAAAAGCGATGCGGCATACATCAACATATCGGCTATAGTTGGCCATGTTTACATTTGTAAATGCAATTTTTCAGTTGGAGAAAGGTCTGAACTTTGATTGGGCCATTCTAACACAGTCTGGGTCTAACAGGATTGTCATGTATTTGGCACCATCCACCTTCCCAAAAACTCTGACCAGCTTCTTGTCAGTGCTGAAGAAAAGCATCCCTGCAGCATGATGCTGCCACCACCATTAGACATTATGAGAATGGTATTTTCAGAGTAATATGCAAAAACAGTTATGTATGCTAAAAAGTTCTAACTTGACCTCATGTGGGCACAGTAGCTTCTTCCTCGTGTTTGCTCTCTACCCCTGCAGGTCGTGTGGAAAACTTCAAATGTAACATTTTTATGATTTCCTTCTTGCCACTCGTCAATAAAGACAAGAGTTGTGGAGTTAACAGATAATGGTTGTCCTCTTAGTAGATTGCTGTGGATTTCTGCAGTTTCTCCACAGTTACCATGGGCTGTTCAGCTGCATCTCTGATAACACTCCCCTTATGTTATAAATAAATGGACTCTGTGTATCAGTTAGGTTTGTCAACTGGTTGCACCAGATTTGATTTAGGGGTATCATTATTTCAGTTATGCTCCACTTTATAGTGGCCTACCACTTCAAATTAGACCCTTTGAACTCTGTGGCTGTAGTGTGACAAAATGCCAACATGTTGAAGAAATGCTTTTGGAAGCCACTGTTCTTGCCTAATCGCAAGCTGCAATGTAGAACTTTGATATTTAAAAAAAGACAAGAGAGTATAAATCATTCCATTACTGTGTGAAGAACACAACTCCAGCTCTGATTAATGACATCACAAACATGCAAATGATTGTATCTGTCTTGGTATTGGTTTTTCCATAATGAGCTCATTTCCACACTCGTACATCCCCTGCACAAAGCACAGCCTCCATGCAGTCATTAATGAATTCGTTTTGATTTCTCTCCCTGGTGTTAGGTTTTACCAACACTGACGGATGCTTTTGTGAATAATGGTTTTGAGCCAAATAGCAAATAAGATATTAAATGAGTCATATTCCTGGTAATATTCCTGGTCTTCCAAATGTGAGGGTGTGATGTGGTTTGTTAATACTCAGAAACTGGATACAAACCCAGCACAAACAATAAAATATGTGGAGCAATAATGTGCTGTCAATGTTTACATTTTTAATAGGTAAAGGTATTTTAACCTAGCTAAAATTATACATATCAAATGTGAGTCATGGTCTGCTCCTGTTTAGCAATTTAAGCCAACTTTAGGCTGGCTGATGAAAGTGGCTAAGAGAAGACTGCCGTTTTGTACCTAATGTTACTGTTACCGGACCGGTTAGTGCAGCTGGTCTGGCAATTACAGATGCTAAAGCATTGTATGTGAGTAAATGGATCAAATTACCTTGCTAGGTTGTTAGCATATCTTACAAAGTTTGCTAACAATTGCGTAGAAATTAGCCACATCCAAACAGAGGTTTACTGCAGTAAGTAACTGAGACAAGAAGAACTAGACCTGAAAATAAAAAAAATCAGTTAATCCTAAAAATTCTTATAACTGCATTTTTAATAGTTTAAACCTTTAACATACTTTAATATGCATTAATATGCACAGTGCAAACCATTTTAGCACGGCAACAGAAGTTAGAATTCATAATCCTAATTCAATAGCATTTCTGGATTGGCTGTGTTGCTAACAGTAGCTACATGTGTGTCATGCAGCATTTTAACTTCCCAAGCTGGATTTTCCTTGGATATGCTATATGACAAAAATCTGTGAATATTTTGTCATGTAGCATATGACAAAATATTGCATTTGCGATATTTCTGTGAATACTTTGGCTTTCAACAGAAAAATTCCCAAACAAGAGAATCCTCAAATACTGAACCCCAAACAGCTGTGGGTCCAGGGTATGTCAGGCAGTAGAAGTGACTTGAAAACTGTTGTGAAATTTTCACTTGACAAAAATCAGGAGAATAATATAAACTGCAAATTCACAGTCTGATGTGTAGATCATGTTTGCTGGGAGACATGTCTGATCACACTGCTCTACCAAACATCTGTTTAAAGTTAGCCAGGTAAATTCAGGCTTCGCTCCACATCTAGACACTTTTAGGTTTTTTTGTTTGTTTTTTTTATAATTCTGTTGCTAGCTTTGAGCTTGATTGTTCAATTCTTGACTGTCTGTTGTTTCCTTTATAACTTTGTAATTTACTGGTTTTATTATGCAAAGCACCATCAAGCGCCTGGCTGACAAAATGTGCTATACAAATCAACTGCTGGCTAGTTCTGCTCATATTGATGTGTATAAAGGCTTAACTTTCAAAACCAGAGCTTTTTAAAGCACCTGATGTTACATGATAATAATAAAGTATAGCTGAACAGTTCAGCTATATTTTATAGCTGAACTGTATAAAGTTCAGCTATACTGAACTGATAAAAATGTTTCTAATGGGTAACTTCAAGAAGGACATGAACCATTCCTGGAATCAAATATAACTGGGATGATGAGTTCACAGTAATTCTGAGTTGGGGACATTATCTCATCCTCTTGTCCTAATCGAGTGAAAAAGCTATACAAGCACCACTTTTATCACAGCACATACACAGACTGGACTTATCTCTGGCCTAACACCCTCCAGTTAGTCTCAGGAAGTTGTAGTGAGGAGCTATGTGACGGCACAGATAGAGTTGTCCAGAAAAGACCACAGAGCAGCAAAAGACATGGATCTATTTACAGACTGCAAGGTACTGAGAGCAGGAAGGGAAATATTTCCTTTTCCCTGGACACGCAGAGTGCAACGCTGGCGGGGGATCACCGGCTGCAAACACAGATTAGCAGCCGCCGTTCTTCCTCAGGGAAGGGAGAGAGGAAGGAGAAGGACGGAGAGAGCTTCAGCTTTTTCCAACATGGAAAACAGTCGGCTGAAGAGCGAGAGAAAAGAAACCCGAAAACTTTGGAATGATAAAAACCCTAGAAGATGATGAAAAGCTACTCGAATGCTTTTGCTAAACAAATTATTTTCAATAGATTTGGAATAACAGAAGGAAATGGTGGAGAATAACATGCAAATTTAATAAGGTCCTGCTGGGACGTGACAGCTGGGAGCTGCACGCTCCAAAACAACAACAATAAAAAAAAAAAATTAAAAAAAACTGAAAAGTCACGCCACATGTTTCACATCTGGCACACTGCAATATTTCTCATCCCTGTGCTGTGAAGACATGACGCGTGGAGGAGGGACAGCAGCACGTTCTGGTAAAGAAGCCAACAGTGCATCATTGTGTCACAGCGCTTTGTTTTCAGGGCTGTCCTGCTCAAATGTCTGTCCGTTAAAACAGATGTGGGGAGTTTTTGCTTCGTGACAAATACCGGAAGGGTGTGTGAGTTCGTGAAATGTGGAGGGTTTTTTTTAAAATGCACCCCCATGCACTTTAAAAAAAAAAAGAAGAAGGTAAACTTAGCTCATGCGTTATTCTGAGCTGTTGTCAAGACATTTTGACTGTGAGATAAGGCCTTGTGGCATATTGGGCAACAGAGCAAACGTGAGACAGCCGGGCTTCTCGGTGAACCCTGCGCCACTCAATCTCAGAACTCGCCTCCTCCGTGCCTCTGCAACGCCTCACTGTGGAATCTCACTTCCTGTTGTGTCACAGACTTTCTTCTAACACTGAGGATTTTAAAGTCTAAAGTAGCACGATCAATGTTCAAAGATTAAGAAACAGTCTTATATGTTGGTCAGACATTTAAAAGTAATTGACCCCCTTATAGATGTCTTCCATTGTTCGACAAAGATAGCCTGACCAAATACACAAATCACTTTTCAATTGATGATTGTATTTATTAAGGTATCCAAATCAATCTGACCCTGTGTGAGAAAATATTAGGTCCTTAAATTGTGTGGCAACTTGCAAAGTGTTTTTTACACAATTATAGAGTAATTTATGCCAACTCTTCTTTGCAGAATTACTTTAGTTCAGTCACATTAGCAGTGTTTCCATCCAACTGTTATGTGAATTCTGAACAAACTTTTAAAAAGTTACAAAAAAGAACAAGAGAAAAAAAAAGTGAATTAGTTTCCTTCTACTTTTTTGGGTTAAATTCAACCAGTGCAATTTTGCCAGATGTTGATGCTACAGCTGTAACAGGAAGTTGAGGTTGCTAGCTCTGCGCATGGACCACGCATTTCAGAAGAATGCAGAGATGGTTCAGGAATGTGTTGCTGTTGGCCAAGTTGGAGTTGTTATTGGCGATGTTACATGCTGCGCAGAGACCTAGAGCAAGAAATTAAATTGTATTCATTCTAACAGCAGAAACATCGGATCAGTCATGTGAGGTCACATGTGATGTCAGAACCTAAATGTGTTTCCATCTTCCCTTTACCGCATCAACTTTTTCAGAAAAGCCAAAACCACCTCAAGCGATTCCGTCAACCGTTTCCAATGCAGATAAAGAACTTTGGCTACTGGAGGATATCTGACCAACGGCTTCTTTAGAGTCACACCACAGCATCTTGGTTAGATTAAGCCCCATCTTTAGCTAGGCCACTCCAATACCTTTGTTTAGTATTTCAGAGCAAGTGGAGGCGGACTTGTTGGTGTTCTTTGGATTATTGTCCTTGAGCTTAAATGTCACAAACTGAAGGTCAGACATTTTTTTTAGAATTTTGTGTGAGAGCAGAATTTATGGTTCCATAACTTCTAGCAAGTTGTCAGGGTCCTAGGTAGGATTTTCTCTTAATGAATTGGTGTGTTTGTTTTTTACCTGATGAAACGGGATAAAAATCTTCTTTTTCTAGCCTACAGAATCATTTTCCTAAAGGTTTTGTGTTCTTTTTAGTCAACCATGCTTTTAGATTTGGAACAATGTTGTAGATGATGTCCAGTCTTTTTTTCTTCATTGTTGAATCATAAACAGTGACCTCAACTGAGAGAAGTGCTTTAGATGTTGCTCTGGGTTCTTTAGTGATCTCCTGGATGAGTTCCCGATGCACTCTTGGAGTAGTAACAGTATTCCGGCCACACCTGGGAAAGTTCTTCAATGTTCTGTGTTTTCCCATGGTAGCTCTAACTGTTAGCTGGAGACTTGAAGCCTTAGAAATAGTTTTGTACTCTTTCCAGATGGATAGATGCCAGTGATCTGCCTTCTTCATGGAAACAAATGGGTGTATTTAAGTGATATATTGATTCTACAAGATTTAAGAAGATGGGACATAACTTGTTCCCAGGCCAAGGTTGTTTAAAAGGTTTGTTTTCCTTAACTCATCATTTAAACACAGCTTTTTGCATTTGATCATGTTGATCATCTGATTTTGAAATGTATTTGAAAGGAGACACTGCACAGTAGAAACGGCACAGGATTAGGTACAGGCAAATCATGCAGTCACTCTCACACACTCTTTTCTTCTTAGAAATCCCTGTGGTTTGCAGGGCAATCACAAAAGCATGTGCATTTTGAGGCTAACCTGTTGAAAGTGAGATTTCATCAGTGTCACTTCCTGCTGCCTGTCAGGGCCGAGTTCTCTGCAACAATCACTCTGAACGTGAACCCGGGCTGAACGTTTCTCATTCAGCCAGGGTCCTGTCACGGCTGCTTCCTGTTTGTGTATTCCTCTCCTTAAAAACGCCTCACAGCCCTTGATTGGGGCCACAAATCCCTCCGTTTCCTGTACACATAATGCACTACTGATTCGGCAGACTTCCATGAGATGTGGAGTAGGCTGCAGGCGGGCGGTGCAGTCGTGCAGAGTCTGACGAGAATTTCGTTGTGATTGCTGGTGCAAGTCCCACTTCGGTTTTCGGTTCCCTTTGTGAAAGTGGACGCCCAACACTTGTAGCGCAGATTGGTGCCAGTCAGCTGAAACTTTAACCAAGCCCCATCTAACAGCCCCCATCACAGTAATTCACTGCCTGGAGTAATTACTTGCTTGACTTAGTTAAGTTAATTGTGTTTTACTCTGATTGATTTCATTCGGATTGATTTAGGTCTCTTGGAGCCTGAAACTCTCCCATCTCCACTGTCTCCCACTAATCTGAATCTGCTCCAGAGAGGAGAAAAGACAAACACACAGCGCCTTCAAACAGGGGTGCAACAATAAATAGATTTTCTTAATTTTGGGAAATTGCCGATCAACCGATGCTTACCTGAGAATTTGACCTCATCGACCGATCTCCACAAGTCTGAAAATCAGTCACTGCCCCATCCACCGAGTCATGTGTACATGTGTGCGGTTAAGAAAAGTCTCCCCTCTGTTGCCAATTTAGCAACTTTGTTGCTATATTTAGCGACTTCGCAGACAAAAAAATTGGTTTTGGCCGGTCAGATATTTTAAAGATTGGTGATCAACCACAAAACTGCAATTGTTGGACCTGTGCTTTAAACTCTTTGAACTTTTTCTCAAACTTCTTTATTTTACTGGGATTTTAAGGCATAAACTTTGACTGGATCATTCCAGCATGAATAGCATGATACTTCCACCACCATGTCTTGTAACACGGCTGATGTATTGAGACTATAGTGTCATCTTAGTTCTAGTGTTTAACATGCAGACCACATTGCTTCTTTTTGGTCTTCTCTGACCAGAGAACCTGCTGTCCCCTGCCTGGCCTGCGGCAAACAAGAAGCAGGACTTATTGTGGCATTTTTATTTTTAAATGTCTCAATCTTTCATATGGTCAGATATGTGGTGTGGCTATGTCAACAGATTCATCCACCTGAACTGTAGACATCTTGCACTCTTCCAGAGTTACCCTGGGATGAACTATTCTGGTTCGGTTTGTTGTCTTAGACAGATGGCAATTTCTTGGTACAATTACAGCGCAATTCTCTTTTTATTCAGCCTGAAGGATTTGAGATATTCAATGCCTGCGCTACATTAAACTGTAAATAAACAATCATTGTATTTTCATTCCGGCTGATTGATTCCTCAGAACATGACACATGGCTCATTTTTGAGATTTTTATTTACAGAAAAAAAAAAGACTTTTTTTTCTCTCCTATGTATGTAATTTTGTACTACTTTCATTTCTATCACATAAAGATCCCCAGAAATTCAATAAGGTTTCTGGCTGTGGCATGACAAAATAAGGAAAAACTTAAGGGATGTGAATTTAAGCCACTGTATCTGACCTACCCTCCCATCCCACGGTGACGCCACATTGAAAAAAAGAAAAAAAAAAGAGCTCTGACTCTACATGCAAGACATCACAAAGTTTGATTCTGAGCACGGCTGTTGTTCTGCCAACATGGTGGGAGTCGAACTAAATCTGACTCCAGCACTTCCTACGCTTGTACATTCTTATTTCAGCAACAGAAATCTATTCTCCGAAAAATCAACTCCACACAAATAGCAAAAGGAGAGGCTCAAATTCAGGTGTATTGATTGCTGGAAATGAAGGGCACAGTTCCAGGACCGGAAACGATCGGATTGGCAATTAAAAAGCCAGCAGCCGGCCGCCACTCGCAGCCGGAGCGTCGATCCTGCCGATGACCAACATCCAGCCCACGTGTCTGAGCGCGCTGCTGTCTGTCTGCTCTCTAGGATGGCTTCACTCCCGTATGGATCGATTTCTGCCTCGTTCCTTCCTCTTCGCCTCCTCGTCCCAAATCTGTTTCTAGTGGTCGGCCGCCATGCAGAAACAGGCTTCCACGATGGAAACCAATTATGGCTGGATTTCCTGATAAGTGCAGCACTGTGGCAGGTTGAGGAGGAGACGGACGAGGAGGAAGAGGCTGGGAAGCTATGCTAAATATCAAGGGTGGCTGCTTCAGAGGCTATCAGTAATTGCTCTGCGGCAGCAGAGGAGAGCCAGCAGGAACAAAGATGCAGAGTTTTTGCTTTGTGAATCTCCTCCCCGCATTCTGCCGGTCGTCTGAGTCCCTGCGAACCCGACCTTTTTGACGCGGCCCGTATCTTTCAAGTCAAGGACCACTTGAGGGCTGGGGATGCGTGAGATCACAGAGGCCACGGCGGCTCTGAGGTGATGGCCTATCAGACGAGGCTGGCGCGTGAGGGAACAGGTTGCTTCCTGCTCTGCTGACTTGTCGGCGTGTGAGTGGGCAGGCGGCGTCTGATGGTTAATGCGGCGCGGCGCCTTCATTTGCATCCTCTGAATCAGACGCTGGCCTGGATGAACGGGCGCACAAAAGCGAGTCTGTTCCGAAATTCAAAATAGGCACGGATAATCAGCAGCTGCACTGGAAATAACAAAGTGACTTTTCCGCCTCGCAGGAGGAAGAGACTACAGCTGTCGTCATGGTAATGATGAGAGCCTGGCCCTATGCCATACGGATGTCAGGACTGGTTAAAAACATCTGGTCACCAGCAGGTAGAATTATGTGAACACAACCTGCAATAATCAAAACTTGGCATTAGGAATGCACCGGGCCAATACCGATAACCCATGTTAATATTGCAGTTATGGCCAATAACCGACATATACCAATATTATATATATTTCCCAACTCTTTTTACACTGATAAAGCAACCAAATGCTGACACTGCTTCTCTCCTTTGGTTCAACACACCCTAATCTTGCACTACATCACTATCTCTATCACATGACCAAACAAATACCACATGGTCACTCAAGGGTGCACTGATTTATCAACACCAATTTCCAATTTTTTAGCCATTTTTGAAGCCCATGAACCCAAGCAAAGTTTTAGTTGTCCATTATGTTACAGTGATAAAGTTCAGTCAGACGTCAGATTGTTTGATGTTCGAAAAAAAAATCTATAGAAGCTATTTTCCTAAAATATATTTAAAATACAAACCAACATTTTAAATTGTTTCAAAAGGTTGCCAGGAGACACCTCTAACTTATATTAACCAAGTATCTTTAAAAAGTGGAATCTGAAGAAGCCGCTGGCTGAAGACATGTTAGCAGGCTACGCTAACATGTCTGACTGCCTGCTAACAGCTCCAGATGGTAAAAACAAGATGTAACAGTAACATGTACTGGATGATCCCACTACATGCTAAACCATGTACTGGGGTCTAAACCATTTTTTATTAATTTTTTTCATTTGAATTGTGTTGTCTGATTAGAGGCAGAAATCAAAAAAACAAAAAAACAAGAGGGACAATGATAAAAATCTTTCAAAGTGATTGACAGATAGTAGGTGAGTTATTTCAGTCTTTCAAAAGGGGCTTGTAAATATTCATGTCAGCCAAAGTTACCAGTAAAATGACATGTTGCTGTTGTCTTCAAACTGTGTGCTGCAGTTCGAGGTGTATGGGGGAGCTACACACACACACACACACACACACACCTCAGAAAGTACTTAGCCACTATCCTGAATACGACTCGTGGTTCAGATATTTTATGAGGTTTTTCTTTGAGATGCTAACCGATCAGCTACAAACTTCAATCGGAAACGTCCAACGTGTGTAAAAGGCAACATACTCCTTCCGGTGTATTCCACTGAAGTTATTCCTGAGGAATGAGGCATGTTATGTTTCACTACTCAAGGAGACTTTAAATAGTCATAAATAATGAGGTAGCTTCATTCCCCCCCCACACACACACACACACACTATAACGTCTGACATCTGCTAAATAAACAGTGACACGACAAAAAAAAAACTGCAAGCACTGCTAAACCGAGGCCTCATTTAACAGCGTAAGAACGATGAGCTGTTTAGTTTTTTTGGGTTTTTTTACGACATACCGTAACGCAAAAACCCGAGAATTGCGGGAGGTTGCCACGACTGTAATCCCGTCCGAACGTCCACACAGACACAGAGTAACGAGTGAAAATCCCCGCGCTGGAGCAGCTCAGCGTTCAGCAGGATGACACTGCGGGGTGAAGCTGGCATTCAAACAAGCCTCCTAATCCGTCTGTGCGCTGAGGGCGGCGGGAGAAAATCACCTCAAATCACCACAAGCAAAACGCGTCTGATTGAGGGAGCAGTTCAGGTTTTACCTTTTGTGCTGAATTTAAGCAGCCAAGGCGACTAAAATTCATAAATAATAATAACACACAATAATGAAGAGCTGGAATTTATTGCCATTAACAGATCCAACCTGAAGAAGGAGCAGACCTGCTTTCCTCCATCACTACTCGGAGTTCTGCTTCCCAGGGGCCCATTAAACCAATTTCCATATTCGGACTATTATAAAGCAGGTTTATATGTCTTATCGGTGCAGCCGCAGGACCCGAGCATTCACATTATGGCTGCTGGGAGCCATAAAGTTCATGTGAGCTTGCGGTCATTCCTGCACACAACTAACAACCACCGGTCACCAGGTGATTTTGCGCGCGCGTGTGTTCCCGTGTGTGTGTGTGGGGGGGGGGGGTGCGCACGCCACCATCACCGACTTTGAGCAACAAGTAGATCCATCTAACAGTAACCTCCACTCACACATGCAATGCCTGATTTAATCAACCTGTAGAAAACACGGACGCAGACACGTCCAGACGTGATTATCCCGAAACAAACCTCTGGATCGACAGAGACGTTCCAAGTGAACAGATCCGTTAAGAGATGAATTTTGCGTCTGCGTGAAAGATGCACGAAGTGGCGTCAGTGTGCGCACTGACAGGCAAGTTCTGGTCCGGCGCTTACCTTCAGAGTTCCCGGGGTCCCATGCTCCGGGAGGACGGGCTGCAGAGGGATCAGTGCTGGATGAGTTGAGCCTCACATCACAGCGTCAGCTCGGCCACCAACTGGGAGCTCAGGGACCTGCTGGTCGCTCACAGGCGCAATGCACAACGACTCATCAGGCGATTTCCGCTCCTCTTCTCAGAGTTGGAACTTGTTGTTCTGTCGGACCATGCGGCTGCTTCTTTCTAATAATTATTCTCACCTCTTGAGAGATTTAAAAAAGAAAAGAAAAAAAAAAGCCTACACAAAGTGCTGTGATGCTGACGCACTCGGAAGCGACTTGGTGTGGGTGTGTGTTGGCGTGCCGCTGAGCTCGGCCATCGGCTCGCAGCTGGAGCGCCTTCCAGCTGTGCGACCGACAGATCGCAGTGCGGAGCCACAGTCCCGCCTTCCGGCAGCACCGCAAAGGCACCACGATTCAGTCCGCGCGCGCGAGGCGGCCCGCGAGCTCCATACGTATACATATATTGAGTTTGTATAGCGGGAAAGTTACAAAAGTACCGAGTTTTCTCCGTTTAACTCGCGCGCTGAAGGGTTTTAATTCCAACACAGACTACGGTTTGCTTGAAGGCTGTTTTAATGTCTGATTTTGGAAACATTACCGCATTAAACATGACTTTATTTGAGTTATTTTCCATTTGAAATATTAGGATACACTGTCAGAAACAC